>JAOBRD020784534.1:0-13695 GCA_027575215.2 Hydrozoanthus sils
ACTACTACTACTACTACTACTACTACTACTACTACTACTACTACTAATAATAATAATAATAATAATAATAATAATAATAACAATAATAATAATAATAATAATATTTTTAATACGCATTTTGCAGGGCCTCAATGCGTTTACAATAGCTGTTTAAAATTCCGAACAAAAATGATTACAGCTACTAAACACAACTGGTTGGAGGCAGTCCAGTTGGCTATTTACAAGTGTGGTGGATTTGACTCTCGGATCACCGAAACCAAATCTGGTCAGTGGTCAGAGTGGGATTTGAACTCGGGACAACCGCATGTAAATCTGGCACCCTAACAACTGAACCACGCTGCCTCTATCTTTTGACTGATAAGTCTTTAGGCGCCCAATTGAGACCATTTGAGGTGGCAGAAATATACAATAAGATGTGTTTTTTTTTTTGTCAGTGGCCTTTCTTGTAGTTTAAGGATACTTTTCGTATAGCCAGACAGAATCCAGCAATCTGATTGACTCCTGAGAAGGCAGGATTGTCCTGTAAAGCCCACAGGCATTTCAAACTTTTCTCTTTTACCGTTTTATTGTATTTCCCTTTCTTTTCTTAAAATTTCTAGCTAAATTTAAAAAAACCTATAATAAAATTCTTATTGACCTCATTCGCTCGGTCTTTACTGATCATTGTAAAGCGCTTTGAACATCATCACACGGAACGGCGCAATATAAATGCACCACTTTACTTTACTTTACTTTACAGGGAAATATAAGACCAGTTGGTCTTGTGATATGAATCTCGCTATGCTCGGTCCGTATGTCAAGATTTCCCAGTAAAGACCCCGCTATCGGTTGATAAGTGTTATGTGTACGTATAAGCAATATCATGATCTTCCTAATAAGACGTTAAATAGTACAGCGTTGGCTTGTAGCTTGCAGTTTGTTTCGTCTTTGCTTACTGTTAATGTTGTTGTTGCTAAAATCAGTCAATAAAATAAATGAACCCGAGTTAAGTCATCAATTTGGTCAGAAAAACGGGGACTACTTGTACGACTATGAATGTCTAAACAAATTTTGTAGCAATGTCTAAATTCTTCTAAATCTTTGAGACTAAAACCATAAACATTCGTTGTGAATTGCAGCAAAATGTTCTTTATGATTTGGAAAGTCACACACAACAAACAACACATCAATTTGAACCACTTCTTTGAAATACTCCCATTGTGGGAAGGGGGGAAGGGAAGGGATAGCTGGTCAGCAGTTTCACAGAATCGCGGACCTACCGGATTAACCTATCCAGAGTGTCGACCATCCCGATTAATAATTGTAGTTAATTTGAAGGGGTGAAATTCGGTCTGAAATCATACGCATGATTTAAAAATCAAACGAGCTTATAGAGCGAGTTTGATTTGAAGTCAGAAGTATGATTTTAGACCAAAATTTCATGATACAAAGTTCAAACACCACTTTATTACATCTATTATGAAATCGCATAACAACAAAAGGTAAAAAGCAACATTTTTATCAAGGAGCCACTTTGTAAAAAACGAAAGTGTCTTTCTTTTTTACTTAAATTCAATCTGATTGGTCACAGCTGTAGAATCCTGAAATCTCTTTGGCTGCTTTATTTTAACTCTTGCTTGTAAATGGCTGAAAAAATATGCAATTTGAAATTTATCACACTGCTTTGAGCAAATCCGATAAAACAGATTGAATGCGATTTCAAAATGGATGTAACAAAGATAGGTTTAGTCGTATTTGAATAACAAATATTAAGGTAAGGAAGTTTATATTTCTTGATACCCCGGTTAATTTTTTTAAAGACATTGCTTTTTTAACGGACAAGAAATCGGTTTGTCAACGTTTTTGGCAAGAATATTTATCTGAGGTATAAGGACTAAAAATTCAGCGATTTAAATTCTAAAATTTTCCTTTGACTTTCACCCACATGACAAAAACCTGCCTGTAATATTGCATTTTAGTGTCCTTGCTTAAGGATTGAATAAAATGCAAAACGCAAAATTAAAAGAACACATCAGCGGTTTTACAAACTGTCCTATTGCCTGCTTTGATTTTGCTAACTGTTCATTAAAAACATCTTATTCCCGAGTTTGTTTAAAAAAAAATAAGTAAGGAATTTCCTTTTCTAGCAAAGCAGAGGCATTTTAGTTCCCTACCACTACATCATGTTATCAAGCTGACTAAAGTCGAGTTAAAATACTTGAACAACAATTAAAGTGTTTTTAGAAAGAACTATAAACCTATAATTCTATTTTGCAAAACAGTCCATTTAATAGAAGGCTTTACTGATGAACACTTAGTTTGGATATCGTTGAATACCAGTACTGTGGAAGGGTGGGTGTTTCGTCAGTTTAACTGTTTTTATTCCGTTAGAGGGAGCTTGTTCGAGTAAACCCCTTTTTCAGGGAATACAGAACGATTCACTGATTTACGTACTGCTAATTCGAAACGACGAAAGCGCTGAAAATTCTGGAAAACTGTAGCTATACCCAAATATTGCTGCATATGCAGAGAAAAATCCATAGTCCAGCGCCGAAGAGAGAGGGAGTGAATAAACGCACTTTACGAAGAAATATAAGAAAAATGCCAAAAGCTGCACAAGGTAAATTGAGCGGGCAACCATGCAAACATTGCAAATCTAAGTAATGAATTATTCAATGAATTTTTAAAAGTAACTTAAGAACGTTCCTAGCCGGCCTTATTCAACGAAGACTGAATTATACATAGAGCGCTCTAGTCAAAACAATAAAACCGTAGAATACAAAATCTTTAAGCAGTTACTCAAAAACCATATTGCCAGAAAAACAAGCAAAAATTTATAAAGGAACATTCATTTTTAATGAAACGACAAGGCTGAAACTTCGAAAAACATAAGTTGACTGTTACTGAAATATAGAGAAATCGCCTAAATCCTAATACACCATGGACCTTTCAAGAGTTCTTGAATTGATTAAAGACAACTAAAACAGAGTAGAAATAGAAAGGGACTGCATGAGCATTTAAAAGTCGATAGCATCTATCGTCTATCGGCTCAATTAATAAGCAGCAAAACCAGAGTAAATTCGCACAGCTCGCTCGCTTACCTGACATGTTCCTTTGGCGGGTTTTGCTTTGGCCGATGTATGCGTTGATGGTGTTCTAGAGTCTTTTACCTCGACGGATAGTGTAGTTCTACCGTATAAAATGGATCAACAACCTCTTGTTTTCGTGTTCCGAATAATAGGAAACAGCTAGAAGTCTAGGAGAGATTTCTATAAAAAGAAAAAAGACTTCCTGTTAGTTTAATGACTACCCGGAGACATATAACGCGTAGGTTTTTGAAGGAAGTGGAAATTGGCTGGAAGTGGGAACAATTGGCCATAAACGTATTTTTAGCAACACGGTAATTTACTATTCTTTGAATCAAAAATAAAGGATTGAGTCCAAGTTGATTATATATGACCGATTTAACTTATGATAGATTTTTCAGTACAATTAGCTCAGTTTCGAAAAGAGAGTTTTGCTTGCGTTTTCTCAAAACTGATAGAAATACGTTTTGAACGGCACTTAAAATGTTTGTAAACTAAACCATTAAACTACGACTATATAAACGAATTTTAATCTATAGCTTTAATTATATTGTAACAAATTTTTAAACTTAAAACGCAAATTACAATCTTATAAGATATTACTGTAGACGGTTAAACTTAAATTTGGAGCAACCGAAGAGTTTTACAAAGTATTGTCACGAAAAAACACCAAAAATTCATCCAAAAAAAGGTTTTGATTCAACCTGATATAGCTAAACTCAAAGAACCAAACTATCAATAGAAGTAGCAACTGTTGAATTAAAAATAGAAAAGGTATTTAGACGAATTTCCGTTGCTGAAACGTTTTTGTGACCCACGTAAACACATGAAGTATTTTTACTGAATACTCCCACGATGAACACAAAGCCAACTACGGCTGGTTCGAGGAAGATTCCTTCCTCTCCACGATGTGCAGCGCCGAAGGAAGACAATCTAGATTAATTGGCAGCAAAACCTTTTACTGAAACAAAAAGAGCGCAACCAGTTCGACCTAATCACGTTTTGTGAATACACGGATCTATAGCTTCAGTGTCCCGTCTGGTATTCTGTTTTTAGACTCGTTTCTTACTTTCAAGGATGGCCAATTTACATAAGGAAATTTAATGCCGCAATTACCGGGTAATATAAAAATTTTGAACATTTTAAGAAGCCCATCGTATCTTAAGGTTTATACTACTAACTTATTTAATAGGAAAAGTAATACGGCTCTAGCCATCGCGATCATCTATATCTTGAATTAAAAAATATACATATATTGCGCAAATGGAGAACGACGTATAAGCAGCGTAGTGATTCGGCGATTTCTTGGGTTCGGCTTTATGATACTCAACTTTTTCGAAAAAAAGTTAATTATGTTCGATTGATTTCGTTGTAGAATTTGCAGAGTTAAAAACGTGGAATGAACCGCGGAACTGTCTCAACAATACGAAGTGAGATATGAATATTCATGATTTAGTCTTTTACTTTCGCGTTACAAGTATCAAGCATTAGAATAATATAACAGCGCTAATACTCACCCAAACGAAACCAACTCTGTTTTAGAAATAACAGCCACACAATTATGAGCCATGTAGAAATTAGACCGAATGACATAAGAAAACTTTCCTGTCTACGTAATTGATTAGCATAAAGAAACATTTCCAAAATGATCTTAGCCAACTGTCGGAAGCAACAACCGACATTGCAGTACTGTTTCGTTGAAAATATGCTGAAGAGAAAACAATTATTCGACTATAATCGGAAGTATTAGAAAAACAGTATTGCTAAACACTTGCTATTTTAATTCAAGGCCTAAATACTTATTTTGGAATACACAGCTATATTTTGTTGATCAATACATCAATCAGCTTTCTTGTTGCGGCAAGCTTGACCCGGCATTATATCAAGGTTTGTTAAAGAGATTCGAACTGACTGTTCAACATTTTGAGTGATCAAAACTGATCTCATTGTATTCTATTCGCCTCATCGTAACTGTATCGGACTTACTGACACATCTCACGTAAAAAGAAAACACTTTTAAAGTGTTTCAAAATTTTCAATAGAAATATAGCGAGAAACTTGTCGAATGCTTCATTCTTAGTAACTCGATTTCGTTTGTCTTTTCTCTTTTGGGTTCGTTCATTCAAAGAATTTTGTAAATTAAGGGTGAAACCAGTTATAACGTCTGTTCACAACAAGGTAAATTAATTGTTAACAAGAGTCAGCAACTCAAAGCTAGAGGAAGTTTAATTTGTTTCCCTTACCGATGCAGTTTCTGTTTATGTTTCCCGTCGAACAAGAACGCATATCAATACTACTTTCTCAAAAATGATAAACGGTTTCAGTTTTCTTACGTGATTATAAACAGAAAAATGTATATATGTATTTTTAAAATAACAAAGATATAACGCGAGTTTTGATTGGTCGAGAGTTGTTTCCTTTATAATATATATAAACACGGTTTGACGTCTCTTAGTTTTAACCAGTTATTTCATAAAAGCAAAAAAAGCTTTTCCGTGTTTGCATAACGTGATGTTAACACTCAATGGTTTGGAAGAGTCCCCGGGCCGAAAGGTACACACACCATCTACTTTGTTTTAATCTTGAAATGCAAACAAGAATAAAATTTTCTACTGTTGAATGCGTACATACAAAAATAAAATAAATACTAACTTTGAATCATTTATTCATTTTTTGTGACATATTAGTACATAACTTGTACTATATTCTACTCTACCAAGCATTGAGCACTCAGGTCTACAAATTCCAATACGCCCAACTTATTTATTTATACAAATATATATTTAACAACTATCCCCAGAAGGGGAGGTGAATAGCGGTGGATATTGTGCCGAGACTCGAAGCGTCGAGAAATATATCTAGAGCTAGACACCGACCCCGAGGAGGATAGTTGTTTTAGTATTTTCCAAAAGATAGGGATAAAATGCACTTCATTTTACAAAGAAAGGACAAAATTTAAGTGTTTTCTATTTCTAGCACGCGCACTTCGTGTAAATTTGAGTTTCGTTTACACTCTTCAGGGTTTTTTGAATAACATAAAAGTCGTGGATTTTAAACAGATTTTGAAAGAAAAAATTTTGTCCTAACCATTAAAACCAAAAAGCCAAATCTTGCTGTCCTTTTCCTGTTTTTTGGAACGGTGCTGCGTTTAAAGCAATCATTTTCTCGTCTATAACTAATTGGTAACTCGACGCCATTTTGACTACCGCCTCAAAATCAACTAATAGTCATGGATATTGCGAGATACGGGAGCCAATCAGAGCGCGCTAAAATGGATATTGGCTGCTTTGGTAAATACTAAATACGTATATACTACATAGATACATACTTCTATAGACCTTACTCATATAAATGGCGGCGATTTCAATATTCTTTTGTCCGCATTCAAATAAGCCCAACAAGTTACAAATTCTTTCGAAAGTTTAACTCAAAAACGAGGCTAGCTTGAATGTAGAAAAATAATATTAAATACATACATATACACACATCTACATGCATACATACATATATACATACGTTTATAATATATACATGTATACATGTTCAATCTTTTAACTTCCTTAAAGTTCGTAACTAAAGTCAGGACAAAATGAAAGGTCACTTTCAATGATGTCGACAACTGGCTCAGCGAGATTTCGTATAATATCAATCATTTCTACACTTCAAGACGAGCAGAACTGGTTTTTAAGGTAGTATTTCAACAGTTACCTGCCTTATTGCTAGCCTCAGTGGATTGGAGAGACCAAGAAGATAAATATCTGGTTCTTGTGGTAAATTCTGTTTTAGCGAAATATTCATGTGGTCCCCTGTGTTTTGCATATACACCAGGCTGGTTTGAGATACTTCCGGAGTTGCATTGCGCAATATCTTCGGAAAGCTGAAAGGTCCTGGGAACTAGATTCGTCAGCTACCTTCGGATTTCTTCGGGTTCTTGGCTGGACGAAACTTGGTTGTACTGAGCAAAGCTTGCATCAGCATTCATATTTTATATAGAACTGGTCCGATGGAAGGTTTACACAGATTTTGTAAGTTTATGCGTAGTTTTCGACCTTGCAAACCGATATGTCTGGGGCAACCTCGTACTCCGAAGCTCCGGACGACCTCAAGAACGATCGACTGTGTAACACTCTTTTCTTTATTCAGACAAAAACAACAAGCCTGCATGGTTGACTTGAAACATCGATCAAACAGATGAAGTACTTTTGGGTACACTGATTTTAATAACTCCCCTCGAATGTTTAGCTTCAAATATTTTTGTTTCTGATAAGCAATTATATATTTTGTTTCAAAGAACTTAGTTCAACCAGTTTTGTTAGACAAGTCGTTCAGCTGAGCTAGTTTTGTTTCAGGAGTTCATAGAAATCATGCGGATGTTTTATATTAATACGCTTGAAAACGTAAATACAAAAGCCAGAAACGCAGCTCGCAGAACTTATTTTACATGTGGAAACTTTTAGTTCTATTTCTTGTTTTTTCCAGTACTCAGATGTTTGTATGCACAGGCCGCCGGATGCATCATACAGATAGTTTCTCAGTCGCTGATTGTAATTGTAAGACAGTTGTCAGCGCAGAGTATAAGAAAAGGTTTTCTTCAGTAAACTGTATCAAGCCTTGCGGTCAATCGTCACGGTTCAAAATCCAAAGGGCTGATGGATGAAACGGAAAGTGAATTACGCAATTCAAAGAACCTGTGAAGTTTCTAGAAAGAATCAAGTCAAAGTTTGCCCCAACAGTATACAACACGAGGGCGATTTCAAAGTGATAAGCGTCTAGGTTTTTTCCGTTTACCGACTGGCTATACCCGGCTGTACACGGGTACCCGGCAAAACAGCCTGAACACTCATTTTCCGAACTCAGTCCAAAAGTTAGCTTTAAAAAAAATTTCTGACTCGCGTACAAATATAGACAGCTATATACAAAAAATGGCTATAAAGTGATTTGCCATTTCTAGAGGAAATTATGTTACTTGCCAGCATTAGTCTAACTTCTACTTCTTTCTGTTTACCACACGGATGTTGAAACTGTTGAGTCTAGAGACCGAAACCAGACGACTCAGATCCTTCTGTCGGCTCAATTCTCAACTTCCTGCTTAAAGCTCTGTTAGTTTCTTCGTACAACAAACTAAACAAAGCCATTACTAGTTAGCTTTACTTACTTAAATAGAAAATCTCCTATCAGGTTATGAATTTACCGATTTATTCTGACTAAAATCGATGCCTTACCTTGATACTTTTGGAACGATGTGCGTCAAATAATCAAACATTCATGCCTCACAAGAGAGATATTAATAAATTTATTTTTCTTTCGCTTTCGAAACCAGTGACATGACATTCTAGTCCCCACTGCCCTTTATTTTTTTCAGTGTGGGTTCATTCAACATGATTTCCTAAAAAATTGTTTTGGCAACAATATGGAAGTTTTAAGAAAGACCGCCCTAAAAGTCGAATTCCGACCTTAAAAAATGCCGATTTTGATTTATCAATTTGGGAGAACGTTTTTAAGAAGTTGCCACAAGTAATTAAGAAACGAGATCGATTTTCACGGCTTTTTAACCCGCTGTATATAAAGTAGTCGTTCGCGGATCTATTTTCACCTCGCAAAAATTGTAATCAATTGCAAGGCATATACGTACACGCTTTTTTGTATAAGAACCAGTATATTTAGGCTCATTGTTCTTCATGTTTTGGCGATTTGAACCTCAAATTGTTCTTAAATTGTTCTTATTGCTATATGCGGGTTCAACACATCACTACTGACGTGTATTGGAAAACAGTTTTAATATATATAAGGAGCTAACTTCGGGGCCGTATGTGTACACATCTGCGGCGGAAACAAAACATTGGGGCGGGCCCAGTGGAAATTTCAATTGTTTGTTTTAAGATCTGAAACTACAACTCAAAAGTTATTGTGGTTAACCAAAAAATTATCGTATAACTTAAAGCAATGACTGCTTATAAAAGCTAAACTGTGAACTATTTCCATATCAGTATATTGCTTAGAGTAAAGACCGAAACTTGGTAAATGGAAATTTCTGCATGTTTCGATCAATGTGATCTTCTTCAGAGAGGTCAACTGTGACACGCTATAGTGAACCAAAGGCAAGTGTAAGAAAAACCGAGAAAGAAAATACCAAACTGCTTCGAACGGGAATCGAACCCACGACAACCCCGATCACATGGCAGGTGCTCTAACCACCGAAGCTTGGTAAAAATTTCAAAAGAAAATTAGCTATCGAACCCAAGCCTCAGCTTGTTCTTAAATTATTCTTAAATTTTGGCAAATCTACATGAGCCTCGTTCTTATAGAAATTTCTTAAAAAACGCATGTAGCATAAAGACCGGGAGACACTAGGCGATTTTTTACGCCGATCGCAGCGAATTTGATCGCCTGCGAAATGTGGCGTATTTTTAAATCGCTCGTATCTGACATGCTAGATATGGACGATTTTATACGCTAGTTGCTGCGATCAGCGAAATTTTCTATCACACTCTGACACACTATGAACGAATTTGAGCGAATTCGGTCGCCAATCGCAGCGATCGACATACAAAATCGCCTAGTGTGTCCCCGACTTAAGATAGTACAGGTTTTCAGTTTTTAACATGATCTAGCGGTTGTTCCTCTATCCCACATTTTTTGTAATTTCCAATCTTTTCTGTCCTTTTCAGGAGCTTTGAGAAGTCCTGCTCTCTTCACATGAATATCATCGTGAAGTCAGGACAGAAAGACAGGCCGTAAACTAAAGAAGTGGGAGAGAAGAACGTAATAGCCACTAGAATATGATAAAACCTACCACGATGGCCATGATAAACACTCTGTCAAATTAGTTTTTAACAACGCACTATAGAAAACCGCAGGAAAATTTAAAGCCTCGCGGATTGCTCATCTTCTTGTAGTTCTGAGGACATCATTAACGTCCTGGGCGTATTGTTAAACGGATTAGCACTATATAACCCACGGTTAAATCTCTAATCTACATTCTTGTTTCCAACCTTACAGAGAGTGGAGTTGATAGGTTTTTTCCGAGGAAAATCTAACAGTATTTTCATAACCGTAAATTTTTCCATATAGAGAAGGAATTGCTCCTTGACCTTGCCCAGGGTTAATGACGTTAACCAGTCTTTGAACAACCCAGCCCTGATAAGAATGTTCTTATAGTCGTTGTACATTTTGTTCAGTCCAAAAAGAAAATCTTGGCTAACGGAAATATATGTTCAGCGACACCACTTAAAAAAAGCAAGGCGGAAACATATTTTTATGTAGAAGGCTGTTGTATTCGCACACAAAAGGTTTCAGTGGCTCACAGCGGTGCGTCCGCTCGCGTTTCTTATTCGAAATCAACAGTTTTACGATTCTATCTTCTTTCCTTTTGCTAATTAGGAATTAAATAACAAAAGACAGCTGGGGACCGATGCATTTGGTCAGAGTGTCTGGTTTGACTTGTGCACCCTCATTGCGAAGGCAGCTCTCGTCACTTGTGATCTATTAAATTCAAGCAAAGGGTGTCGATAGATTTGGAAATAAAAAACAAACTGGAATCAAAAACTTCAGACAAACAAACGTATCGAAGGCTTTCTTAAGCTTTCTCTGTGTAACGTATTTTGTCCTCTAATCTATGACAAACCAAAGAACCGCATAGGTCTCCAGAGCATTAAATTTAAATTCATTTTTTCAGAGTTTATATTTCTTAAAACAGTTATTCCTTTTAAGAGTCTTTCCTAAAGAGTTAATACTTGAATGCACACGTCAAATTTTGGCACGACCACCTTTGATATTCACACAAAACTATTATGACATGTCGGCTTTGACTAGACAAAATTGGATAATCATACTTTTTTGCCTGTTTGTTTATTCAAGTAAAGAGTGCAGATGGAATCGTTGAATCATTTCAAACTGGAAACAGTCGAATCGAAAACTTCAGTCAAATGACTTCCTAAACTTTCTGTTATATTTGTATTATGTTTTGTTCTCCAATCTAGAATGAAAGAACCGCATTGAGTCTCGTGAATTTCGGCGCTAATAAATAATGTTTGAACGCATACGTCAAATTTTGGCGCGGCCACATTTGACATTCATACAGATCTAGAACTATATAATCGTATTTTGTTTTCCAATCTATACAATGGAAAAAAACGCGCGCATGGGTTTCTAGAACGCCTGCCGTCGAATTTCGGCGCTAGCAAATGTTTTAACGCGTAGGTCAAATTTTGGTGCGGCCTGATTTAGCTTTCATACCGCGCTATGTTGTCTTTGATATGCCTTTGACTAGACAAAAATTATATAATCAGTAATTGTTCTCCTAAACCGCATAGCTGTCGTGAATGCGTACGTCAGATTTCGGCGCAAATAAACAATATTTGAACGCGTACGTCAAGTTTTGGAGCGGCCACATTTGACATTCATTCAAAACCATATGACATGCCTTTGACTAGACCGGCAAAATTATAAATATATAATCTTTCCTGTCTAACTATTGAGCTAGCTTGAAAAGCGAATACTAATGTAATGTATTAGAAAATGCACCCAAACTTTACATTACAAAAAAATAATCTGCTTTTGAGTGAAAAAATAAAACGGGTTCAAACGAACAATTTTTTACCCTCTCAAAGCCACGTGACACCCTAAAGACTTCCGGATCTGTGCACTCCACGTATTTGGTCTTCCGCAATCCAAAGAGCAACCTCTCTTCTTTTCTCTTATTTTTTATATTTTGGGTTATCGACCAAAGAATTATAAGCTGTTCATTCCAAAATTCACTGCAGTTGCGATTTGTGTTTTGGCCGCTATATTTTCAAATGGTGTTTACTGATTTAGTTTTCTTTACCGACGGTCGAATTTTCATGAGCTTTTTAAACAACTTCATGTTGTTGCTAATAAGAAACGAAGATTTTTGCCCAAGGCAGGAATTTTTCAATCATATGATATTAATCGCTAACGAAAATGGTTTGGCCTCAAGCTCGATACGCTAGTTGTACCACAAACTGAGAGTATCTTAAATGAACATATGCATACATTTTAGTGTGTTTTAAAATATTTAAATTATTTCCCACTTCGAGTTATGAGAAAGTGCAATATTACAAAGTAGCTAGTAAGTAAATAACGTCCAAATTTCAGATATTTTAATAGCCTTGTTAAAAATATTGTGTTATATGCAGCTGTAATTAAACAATGCTCATATGAACTGACAGTGAAGGTTGTAAAAGGCAATCTGTTTCATAGCTGCATGCATTAACCTTTTATCAAGATAACTAAAAATATCTTGATCAGCCTGGCTGAAAACACAAAAGCGGTTGCAGTATCAACGATTAACTTTAATTCATTACATAGGATCGTCCTCGTTTTTTAGCAGTTCGTTAGGTATCGAGTGCTTCGTTCACACACTCACACTCATTTGCTTTGTAGTAAATGAAAAATGAAATAAAGTCCGCTTAAACGACGACCGGAAGTTCGAGCGACTCACAGAGAGACGGCGCCGACAATCACCGAGCTATCAACAACTTGAGTCAACATTATTTTAGCCAAGTGCAGTTGAAGCGTTTGTAGTTTGAAAAAATGCTGTTTGAATTTGCTAAATTCTAAAAGGCAACACTAAGAAAAGAACAAGTAACATAAGGTCCTTGATAAATGAAGCAGTTTTAGAGAATATGAATATTTTTGAGTTAAAAAGAGATTAGTATTAGTAGCGGTATGATTAGAATACGTGAGGCGCCAGAACACTAGCATCTTTCGTGCAAACAGATCAGTTAGTGTATATATTATTTTCAGAATTATCGAGTACTGAAGCTTTGTATGAAACAGTATCTTCTTCCGAAAGTAAACCCTTGTGCGACACTACACCAATATATAAACAGGGTTGATGCCGAAATTAAAGGTCTAAATACGACACAAACGAAACACGGGAACTCGACGCAAACTCGTAGGTCTGTATTCTAAGCAAAGTATTCAGTAAAACGAAGCTTAATGACAAAGTCTGCACCCACCTCACTTAAATGACCGTCCTTTTCATTTTTAGCGAACAGAAGTACTCAGATCCAAGTTAGTTCTATCAACATTCATCAAGATAATGTTCACGACAAGACGTGTATTACTTCCTTGTTAGCTCAAACACGTGACCTGCTGTTTTATTTTGGTACATTATGGTAACCGGAAGTGATCACGAGATCGGAACGATAGATCCACCGCGCTCCGGAGGGGGGGGGGGGGGTACTTCCTATATCGGGGTAATAGATATGACAGTCGTATTTTAAGGGGTTAAAAACAGTCGTTCCAGTATTTTTTAGGGGTTGTTAAAGGAAAACGCATGTTAAACCATGAGCTTGGAATTTTCTGAGGTTGAAAAACGCGAACATAATAGACTGCATGCAGTTCAAGCCCTTTGTTTTGGTAAACGTGCGCGTGCATACTGATAAGAGTTAAGACAAAAGTCCTTTGGTGAACTTACTATTATTATTTACGCGCACGCCTTTATTTACTGCATATCATTTTCAACCCACTAAAATTGGTATTCTCTTGGGTAATTTTGAAACCGAAAGGTATTTTTTAGGGGGGGGGGGGGTACTTTTATGCTTTGATATTCCGACGGTCACCCGTACCCCTACCTTTTCAATCACGGGGTACCACATCCCCCTCC
>JAOBRD020784641.1:0-30584 GCA_027575215.2 Hydrozoanthus sils
CCCCCCCCCCCCCCCCCCCCCCCCCCCCCCCCCCCCCCCCCCCCCCCCCCCCCCCCCCCCCCCCAAACTGTGGTCTTCCCAAGACTGATCCTCCATATACTACTTCTACTTCCGAAACTTTGGCAAAACCTAGTTCCTTCTCTCTTGGATTACCTATAACTGCAACTAGGATTCTTATTTTGGGAGCACAGATCATTAATAATCGCTAAATTACCTGTAACTACATCTAGGATTACCTTCCTGGGGGCACAGACTATCAAAAACAGCTGAATTACTTATATGGCTTGTCCCTAACTCTTACGATTCTTCTCTTGGGAGCACAGATTATCAAAAACAGTTTAGTGCCTTGTCCCTACCTCTAAGATTCCTCTCTTGGAAGCATAAACCACCAAAAACAGTTTAAAGGCTTGTCCCTACCTTAACGATTCCTCTCTTGGGAACATGGATCGACAAAAACAGTTTAGTGGCTTGCCCCTACCTCTAAGATGCCCCTCCTGGGAGTATAGATCACCCCAAAACAGTTTAGTGGCTGTCCCTACCTCCAGATACGATTCTTCTCTTGGGAGCATAGATCACCAAAAACAGTTTAGTGGCTTGTCTCTACCTTAAGGATTCCTCTCTTGGAAGCACAAACCACCAAAAACAGTTTAAAAGCTTGTCCCTACCTCTAATCTTCCTCTCTTTGGAGCACAGATCACCAAAAACAGTTTAGTGGCTTGTCCCTACCTCTACGATTCCTCTCTTTGGAGCATAGATCACTAAAAACAAGGCAGTTCTTGGAAGAAGTTTGCTGCCCCTGACATGGGGATGGTTTCCATCATGGACATTCTCTTCTTCAACAGTTATCCATCCACATTCAGCATCGCGATAACCTAACCAATCAGACTCTGTAAGATTAATGTTTGAGCAAAAATAAAAGCAGACTGGCAAACATGCTACAAAATGACGATTAACTTGTATTTGTTATATTCACAAAAAAAAGGAATAGCCAAAAAAGCAATAACCACTGACACTATGATTTCAGTTAAATACAGAACTTATAGTTTTCGAAAAGCTTTAGATTGCAGTGACGGACGATAACGTTTACCCCTTTTTAGGTAAATAGAAGAAACGTTTAAGAACATAACTATACTTATGTAAGTAGTGTGAGCACGTGAACAATTTAAACATAAAAAGCACCAGATAGTAACAAACTCCAGTCTTTTCTTTCATAATGTCATGCTTCATAAAATAATCATTGAACAAAGCACTTTCTCGTGCTACGTTTTTACCTTAAAATTTCTTATCTACATACATGTGTGTGTTCAAGAAAATACTTACCTTTCCACATGCGAACTGCTATTCCTCTCCTCACGTCAAGCAACATAACGCGGCCAAACTCATCTGTGGTAACTGCTAGTTTGCCATTAGGAGCAAGACTGATGCTGTTACCATGACGACGCATGTCAGGAAGTCCGTACCTTGGAAAAATGCAGATCATGAATCAATGAAAAGCTTTCTTGGCGATCACACAGGAAGGATGTCAGTTGAGATTCCTTCCGTCATTAGTTTCTGACAGCTCTGTCGATGAGGCTTAAGGGTGTTAAAATCAAGCTACTAGTTACAACACTGAGAATACCTCAAGCAAATAAAAAATGAGTCATTTCTTTATTTTTAGATATTTGAAAGGTTGAACTTTTTGCATGGAGACAAACCTTGCATCGAACTTCTCCGATTTACGAGAAACACACAGAACCACTGTCTTGGCAGAACGACAATTTCCGTAATGTAAATCCCGAATCTGTCAGGCCTATCAGGGGTTTTAGTTACCAAGACACAAGAGGTTGTAAAGCAGAAAAAAGAAATTCGGCAAGTTACCTGGCAGGCAAATTAGATCCCTTTTCCACCTTGGGCTTTTGATGTTTGGTTGGTTCTTCAGGCTGACTTGCTGGTTTACTACCCCATCCTAACCAGCCACTGTTTTAAGAAATTAAATAATTACATTAGGTTTTACTGTCGGGTTGTAAGAACAGTTTATGAGGTGCCCGTCTACATTGCAGGGTGGTGGTGCAGTGGCCAAGGGGTTAGCGTGTTCAACTCGTGATCCTAGAGTCGAGAGTTCCAGCCGACTCAGCTGTGTAAATGAGTACCAGCTTCTACTGGGGGCAAGCCTTAGATGGTTTGGTGTCCTGCCCAGGGGGAGTTAAAGACTCTCGTCCACTTAACACTATGGAAACCGGAGATAAGTGCCGGCCTATTGAGCCACTTAGGCTCGAGAAAGGATTTAGTGTTTTTAGCTACAGCACAGGAGACACAGCTTCAATTCCCAGCAGGACCTTCATTCAAGATCTTTAAGGTCCCTATCAAGCTTATTTTTTTAAGTTCCAGATTAAAATTGTTGTCATCTGTGAACTTAAAAGTCGAATAACCAAAAAAATTTCCACGTCTAAGGACACTTTTTAATCAAAAAAAGATTGGAATGTAAATTTTGACTGAGTAGGCCGGGGACTGGTAACCTGTGACGTAGTAGCAGTGAGTTATGTGGTTTTTGTTTAAAAATATTCATTTCTGTTAAAAAATGTCATAAAATTTTTATTTCAAACAATTTCATGGGAGTAATTCATTGATTAAAGTTATAACAATGTGACTATTGTAGCCAGAATTGAATATTTTGAGATGAAAAAGATTGTCTCTGCTTCATGCCTCATGCTACGTCGTATGCCTCCTGCTACGTCATCATTGCATGCTTCAAGTCTAAAAAATGTAACAAGAACGACGAGAAAAGGTTTTATTTTCGAAAATTACAATTATTAAAGGGTTCTACTTTTCATCTGGAACTTTAAAAAATAAGCTTGATAGGGACTTTAATATTATACAAACAAAGACAGCCCTGACAGTTAATTAGGATGTTTGTTAATTGGTTTATAATATAGAGGGCAAATTTACTCTGATTTGACAAAAGGGGCAATTGTTCTTAATTCTGGGCGAAATTACTTGACGTTAATTGGGTGCTGGTATACTTCCGAAGTTTTCCGAAGATTTTCCGAAAATTTCTAAAAAGGCTTAAAAATGCTGTAGAAAAGTGTTTTGTGTTTTAGCCTTTTTCCAAAACTTGCAAGATTTCTTAAAATCTCCGAAGATTTTCCAAAAATCTCAAAAAATACAAACCGTTTCCGAAGATTTCCAAATCGGTTTCCAGAGATTGCAAAGGTTTTTAAACTTAAGAAAACTTGGGATAAATGAAATTGGCTAAGCAAAAGCAACGCTTTCTTGTGTCGGTACCACGAAAAATGACAATGAAAATATTTTGCCATCAATGTCATAAACATGTAATTGTATGGTTCCTCGGGAAACTTCAGAAAAAATTGAAAACACTCGTGAAATTAATTCTAAATTTTACTCGGCCCAATGCGATTACCTATACTAACATTTAATATTTATCAATAAAAAAATAGCTTTTAACTGAGAAACTTATTTAGTAGCTTTGAAGGTTCAGCCTTTGCTCAAACATCTTCACGTCTTCTCGCGGGATAAGGAAATAAACTTGGGGCCCTGAAGACCTTATCAATATGGTTGTTAAGCGAGTAAGTTTCTCTACAACCACAGAGTAGTGTTAGAAATTTTGTAACCCAATGAAAACTGAATGAGTAAAATTCAAGAAGTTTCTTACTTAGCACTCTAATCTCATGTAAAGTAGCTTTGTAGCTAAAACAGCGTTTTGACTTTAAACCGGCCTCTAAAACATGCAGTTTGTCGACAAAAACAGAAACAGTTTCCACTCAGACCAAGCTACCTCACCAGACCATCACTCAGTACCTTGCAGCTGACAGCTTAGACAATACGGCTGTTGTAAGTTTACTTGCCACTTCCATAGCAACGTCAGAGATAAGAGGAGGACTGCTACCCTGAAAAATAAAAAGCTACTCTGTTGGTGAAACATTCTGAAAAAGTGGATGCTACAGACCAAGAGAGCTGTACAATCTTCGAACCCTGACAGTAAACTAAAAAGTTTTTTAATTCGTTGATAGTTAGGTAGTCAGGCAAAATTATTTTATCAGTTAATTTCCGTTTTCTAGCAAGATATCTGTCGTTATTTAGAGTTATCAAGTTTATTAGTTAGCTATGTGGTAATTTACTTGGTCAGTTAGCAAGTTTGTTAACTAATCAATTACTTAATTAATTGCTTAATTAATCAGCTAGTTTGCTGCTTGGTTAGTTAGCTAGTTAATTAATTAAATATTTAATCATTTGATTAATTATCTAATTAATTACTTGAATAGTTAGTTAGTAAAGCTTGGTTAATTACTCTTCGATAGTTTGAAGAAATATTGAACACAAAATTCGTTACAGTATCGAGTTAATCAAAATGTACAAAAATAGAGAAATACTCACCTCCATAGCAGAATAGACTGCAACGAAAGGATCGCTACCAGTTGTAACAAAGTTGGCCATAGCAGGGGCGGTACCTCTAATGGTAGCATTGAACCCTCCAATGAAAGATGCTGTCTGCAACTGGTCGAACACACTTGACGTAACAACACCTGCAAAAACAAAACGTAAATAAAACATTTCACAACATACGCATGTATGAAAAACCTTTGCTGTTAGGTATAACAATTTAGAGCAAGAATAGCAGGTGAGATAACAAGTGATGAACTGTTAAAGAGAACAGGAAAAAAAAACGATTGGTAACACAAAGAAAAGAAGAAAAATAAAGTTCGATTGCCAAGATTAACCGCAGGGCACAAGTGCTTGGTTAATAATAAGAGGTATATACGGACCTTGCACCCAGTTAATGGACCTGAAACTGGGTTAATAACAACTAATATGTGTTGGTATAAGTAAGAAAAAAAGTCACTGAAGTAGTTAAGTAGATCTAAAAAAACTCACCACAGCTTGCAATATCTGTAATGTGCTTTTGTCCTTCAAATTCCCATTTCTTGTAGGCTAATGGAGGAGGAAGGACAACTTCTTGGGATCCACTTGCGTGAGCTGTGATGGCCAGGAAAGACGAAAATAAACACAGACTTAAATTATTTCGTTTATTTGTACAATCTGCATTACAGTTCTTCTTTCTGTCTTTAAAACCAACCTAGGAGAAAATATTCATTTTATAAATGGAACTACTGAAGAGGCCAAGCGTTGGTGGCATCTAATCTCTGTGGGAAGCCCTGCTGCTTATGACAAATCTTAGAACTAAACAAAATAATAAATAAATAAATAAGTAAATAAACCAACAAGTTGACACAGGAAATAGTACCTCTTGCAAGCTGATTGCGGCACGCCCTGAGTGATTGATAAAGACTAAAGCCATCTATGATTACAAGAGCACCAGGATACAAGATGGCGAGTTCTTCCACCTACAATTTTCAACAATAAATTATATCCTAATAACCAATGCTGGATATTACTTTGTTTGTTTTGTGTATATACATATATAGACTAAACGCAACTTCCTGTCAAATTCCTTGAAGCTAACAACTTATACATAAGTGTAGAAAAACATCTTGTTATCAACTGTCTTCAATTAAGCCTTGTTTTGCAAGAAACACAATAAAACATATATACAACGGGCAAACTTAAAACCTTATGTCAGATATCGATGTCACTATTACTAATAAACAGTTGACTTCTGATAACTTGAACCCTTGCTAATTTGAACCTGGCGATAATTCGAACCAAAATTGATTTCCCCACAAAAATACACTTTGGATTCCCTAAAAATCATACAATCATATACAATTATTATTATTATTATTATTATTATTATTGAGAAAAATATATCCGCTATATACAGCTTAGTTCCGGAGTGTAAGATTATTGTTGTTTGGCATTTTCCAACCTTCTTGTGTCAGCATGCCTTTTTATTAGCAGAAATTTGCTACAAATTAAAGTAAATTACTTTAATTTTTAACTGTTGAGAGTCTTAACAGCACAGGTGTGCCTAATTCTTGCACAATGCAAGAGACACCTTTTTTGAAACAGTAGCTGACAATTAGCTTTTTATTGGACTCTTCCACACTGACACCAAATGAATGTACATAAATTATTATTTTTGTTGTTTAAATTGAACTTTTAAGATTTTTTCCTTCTATACTAATTTTTGCCCTACTATTTGGAAGATTTTCCACCCTGTAACATTCAGCTTTTACTATATACTATTATTCCAAACTCCAGAGTATACAGTAAATTTAGCACTGTAACTTGAACTCCAAACAACTCAAAGCTTTTTCAATCTCCTTTGAAGTTTCGAGTTAACAAGAGAGGACTGTATCATGTACTGTAGACTTAAAACAAGCATACAAAAACCCAGAGGGCAAACATAAGGATCAAACATTTCTTTACCGGCATAATCATGTAAACGCAACCAATTTGTCATTCTCTTTAAAATAATTACAGTAAGCCTGTAATATATAAATTTAAAGCAGAGAGTTCTTTGACAAGTATTAAAGTATTAACCAAATGCTGATTACTTTTTGTAAGAAACAAATTAGCTTTTAGAACTGTATGTTGGTTGATAATTTACTTAAGGACGACTCTCTTCTGGGGAAGTCAAAGTGTTACTCACCTGTTCAGCATTGTTGTGATGTTTGGTTGGCTGCCAAGTGCGACACTTAAACCTTAGCACAGGATCTTCATGCAACAGTTGTGACAACAGCAAGGACCCGTTCTGTATTCCGTAAACAATAGAGGCTTTATTTATGGAAAAGTGTTCTTAATTTAGTCTCAGTATAAGTTCTTTAAGTAACCTTTTTTTTGGTACAAAACCTTTGCGAAATTCCACCATGAAAATATAGTGTAAAATGGTTTAAGATTAATAATCACTGAAAGTTGTCACCATTTTAGTGCAATTTGTTTTCTAGTTCTTTCTTGAATGTAAATTAAAATAAAAACAAAATAGTCAAACTAGGTTTGTTGGTTTAGTTAAAAGGGTTTTTCTGTTATTGTAACATGAAAATTTAATACTTCAAAATAACCATGATTATAATAATAAATCATGGTAACTTCTTGGTACATATAATGCAACTGAAACACTTTACCCAAATTTTACCCACAAATCTTGGAGCTAGGGTTAAGTCAAAGGACCTAACTAGTACTAAGTAAGGTCTAAAAGTGAGACACATTTTATCACTGTAGGTGAAAAAATCTTGGAGAGACACAAAATAAAATTCAAAGACCTGAAATCAGAGTCCTAGTCCATTGGGCAGTATCTTATAACTATGATTAAATTTACAAACCTGTAAATAAATCCTCATGTACCCAGAAGTGAATCCAGCAACAATACAAGTCCAGTCTGGAGAGCCTTGTGAGCTTCTGTGTAGTGTAAGTGAATGGTAAGTATATATAGACAAACTGAGAATTAATTATAATCTATGCATACATACATACATACACACATACATAGTTTTTTACATACCAATTACATAATCTTTATTTTGACTTGAATTTGTTATAGCCCATTAGGCTAATTTCTACGAGTTAAACAATAAAAACAAATAAACAATAGCACACTAATTAACATTCATAATTCAAACCTAAGATTTCTGATTTTTTGTTTGAAGGACAGGATAGTAGGTTCTGTTCTTACACTTTCAAGGAGGGAGTTCCAGTTCTTAGCTGCAAAATACTTAAAAGAGTTAAGTCCATATGTAGTAGTCTTCAGAGTTACTAGTTTAATAATATTTGTTTCTCTCAGTGAGTAATTACTGGTCCTAACATTAAACATATTTTTCATATACAGACAGTACAGACAGACAGTAACTATTGTAATGAAGGCATTTGAAGACAGATGTTAGCATATTGCATATTCGCTGATTAAAAAGACAGATTGTTCCAGATTTGTTTAAAAGGTCATTACAAATTGATTTCCAGGCATTACTGCTCATAGAAAACAAATAAACAAAATGTAGCCTCGGAACACTCAAACTCTAGTCTGAACAGTGATTCTGCATTAATTAAAAGTTTTCTTGATATCCCCTTGATTCCTGTAAGATAAACCACAACACTTTTAAAAAAGAGAGTTGCCGGTTCAGGTCCATAATAGTCATGAACTCACCAAAAAAATATAGTTTGTTGGTCATCATCAATAATTCAAAACAGGGAGAGGTGAATAGGGGTGGACATAATTTTATACCAAAATGTAAAGCATTGAGGTATGTATCTAGCACCAGGCACCAACCATGAGGGAATAGTTGTTTTTAATTAGTGTTTACAAAAACATGGGGCAAAATGCACTTTATTTTCAAAGAAATGATACAATGTAAATGTTTTTACTATTTTTAGTGCATGCTTTCAAAACAGTTTCAAAATCAACAAATACTGTAGTCTTGGATATCGCAAGTTATGGGAGCCAATCAGAGTGTGCAAAAATGGATATTTGTTGCTTTGGTATTAAAATATAAGTTAACTACTAAAATAATATTAAATAACACTCACCTATGTTGAGATGCCAAAGGAATACAGAGTATATCTGTAACACACTCCCTAAAAAAAGTAAGTGTAGCTTAAAAATCAACTAAACATAAATGGCAAACTTTATAAAATAGTTTACTAGGCAATAACCTTTAAAAATTTTGCCTATCAATCAGCACCTTCTTCAATTGTTGCACATAAACTATATAATATTGTATATTGATCAACTTACTTCAATTTAATTCTATCTACTGTGTAAAGTAGTTTATAGCCAGTCAGTGGACCATACAATCCATTCAATGACACAAAAATTACTTAATACACTTGTAACTACGATCAACAACATGACAGCAATTCATAATAATTGTACTAATCAGTTAATTATGAGCACTCGTAAAAGTTTTCAGGTTATTCTGATCTCACATTTTTGACCATTTCTGAACAAACACTTCTAAAGATTTTCCACAAATTTCCAAAACCTGCAAAAATGCATTATAAATGGTTATGAAAGTTTTCGAGAATTGCAAAAATACATCCGGCCATAACAGTTTCAAAAAAATGAAAGCAATGCATATATTATATAACTACTATTTAAAGTCACAAATTTTAGTAGTACAAACCCTTCTTCTGCTGCTAGTTTTCCAGTCCAGACCACCTCATATTTGGTTTTCGGTTCGCTCTCTGCAACTCTATCCCACCTGGCTAAACATTCAAAGTGAAAAATATATATATTTATTATATAAACCAGGTCTATCATTGCTATTTTAATCAAAGACTTAGGTCAACTTTGGTAGAGAATAAAAAATGACATATTTTGTAAGTTTTTTATAAGGAGAAATTCAAGGTCAGTTACTAAAGCAGTCTCAGGCTGATGGGCTGATAATATATGAATTCTTTGATCTTTGGTTCAATAAATAAATAAATGTTAGCCAAACATAGAGAAGTACTGCCAGATACTTGTATTTTGTAAATTCTCGAGAATTGTTATATATCTTTTTTGCTTTCTATGTAGTCTTTAAAACACTTGATATAAACGAAAACATTTATTTAAAGCTGAAATAAAAATTGTGTTAACAAATATAACTTTCATATCATCATGTTAAAATGGCTTGCAAAATTTAATATGCTTTTGACAGCCTCTTCAGTATCACACCATCTTTGATTTTTTTCCTGATGAGTTAGAAGTTTGTAGAGATATCATTTACCTCCAAGAAAAACTGCCTTGTCGTCTCTGGCTATAGCAAGTGAGTCATTTGATGGTGACAAAGAAATGCAACAATCCTGTAGCCATGAATTTGTTGTAAGGATCTGACTTTCATCCTATTGACAGCAAAAAGCATAAAATTAAAATGTAAATTTTATCTTAAATAGAATAAACTAAAATAGAATAGAATAAAAAAAGTACAGAATAGAATTGAAAGTAGAAAATAGAATAGAATAGGATAAGACAGTTTAGAAAAGAATAAATAGGAATAATAAGGGATGGGATTGGATAGGACAGGTGGGGAAGGGACTGGACAGCGTGGGACAAGATGTGAAGGGAAGGGAAGCAAAAAGAAGGGATGGGAAGGGAAGGGAATGAAAGGGACAGGGCAAGAAGGGAAGTGAAAGGACAAGAAGAGGTCAGGACAGGGAAGGAATAGGAAGGGAAGGGACAGGACAGGAAGAAAAGGGACAGGAAGAAGGGAAGGGATGGGACAAGATAGGATGGGACAGGAAGGGAAGGGAAGGGGCAGGGCAAGACGGAAAGGGAAGAGAAGGGATGGGAAATGAAAAGAAGGGAAGTGTACGGGAAGGAAAGAAAGGGACAGAAAGGGGAGGGAAGGGAAGTGAAAAGATGGGAAAGGAAGGGGAGGGAAAGAAAGGGACAGGACGGGAAGGGAAGGGAAGAGAAGGGAAGTAAAA
This sequence comes from Hydrozoanthus sils, assembly GCA_027575215.2. NCBI lineage: Eukaryota > Metazoa > Cnidaria > Anthozoa > Zoantharia > Hydrozoanthidae > Hydrozoanthus > Hydrozoanthus sils. Next base: position 10,297 of record JAOBRD020784641.1, read on the forward strand.
AAGGGAAGTGGAGGGGAGGGAAGGAAAGGGACAGGATGGCAAGGGAAGGGAAAGTAAGGGACAGGGCAGAAAGGGAAGGGAAGTAAAAAGAAGGGACAGAAAGGGGAGGGAAGGAAAGGATGGGAAGGGAAGGGAAGTGAAAAGATGGGACAGAAAGGAGAGGGAAGAAAAGGGAGAGGACAGGAAGGGTAGGGTAGGGAAGGGAAGAGAAGGGAAGGGAAAAGAAGAGAAGTGAAGGAGAGAGAAGGAAAGGGACAGGATGGGAACGGAAGGGAAGAGAAGGAAAGTGAAAAGAAGGGAAGTGAAGGGGAGGTAAGGAAAGGGACAGGACAGGAAGGGAAGAGAAGGGAAAAGAAGGGAAGTGATTATTATTATTATTATTATTATTATTATTATTATTACTTTGTAACTGTAATAATTATTTAACCATGATAATTTATATAGCTTCAATTACATTTCAGAAAGCTGCCTTACAAGCTGAAGATCGAAAAATTTTCTTACTCTCCCATTTTCAACCGCCTTTGCTAGTCAAATCATTCATAACAGCACTTGAATTCCAAGCACACACTCAGAGAAACTCATTTCTCAGTCCTAGGCTTGACTACATGTATGCTTATTGCCAGCAACTCCCGTTTGCCAGAAATCAACAAAAATTATTATTCGTTTGTAATGAAAGTACATAGCAAACAACGCGTATTTATAAGTTGTGGCTTTTCTGTCAAATACTCATCGCAAGTACGATAATTTTCTTTCTAATTCTAAAACGATTGGTGAATCCTAACCTATACAAATAGAATAAAACTTAATAGTATAGAATACTTAGGGAATGGGTCGGACTTGATGTAAATTGAATGAAAATGAATAGGGCAGTAAGAACATGGAGACCCTAAATAAAAATATTAAAAAACATCTTCACTGATCTCACCAAAAATAGGCAAAATGTGCCAGTCGAATGTAAAGACTCACTCATTTCTAACTTACATCATCTTTCCAATTCCAGTCGCTGTCATCTGTCTCCCAGTCGTCTGAAAAGCAAACATAAAGTTCACGTCTAATAAGCGTTGGTCATACAAACGAAAATTAAGTTCGAAGGTTGCCTCTCTCACCTTTCGAATCTGAGAACTTTTTCGAGTCGTTCTCTTTTTGTTCTTGTTTTTGGGAGCTACTGTCACTCAAAAGCGTTATTACTCGATTGACATCCTGTACACAGGAGAAGATGGACAAACTACATGCCATAATTCTCTGCTAAGAGATAAACAACATTAGAGAGACATGCACGGAAACTCCAACCCGCTACGGGAAGTAAACATTGCCGATCGCAACGTCCGCCATTTTCAATTTTTGCACGGGGCTTGACCGCTGACATAGTAGAACGAATGTCAGTACTCGACAGTAGACGCCAGTCTCCAGAAGCGTGCTCACTCATTACCGCAACCAGTTTTTTTTTTGGAAACTAGTTATGGCCCCCATATATACCTTACACAAAGTTATTTTTCCAGATTCGTTTTAGTTGCCTAACGACAAAAAACTACCATTTCTTTTACGTCAAAAATCTTTGAAGTTGCCAAGCGTAAGAATAGTGAGAATGCAATTGTAAATACTCGCTTATTTCTTATGTCAAAGGTTTGGCTTTAAAGATTATTGTTGGACTTGGAGTAGAATTAACTTTCCTTGAATAGCTATCGCTGATTTCAAGACATCGCTTGCATCAGGTTTTCACTGGGAACTGAAGCCGCTTCGTTGCTCTAGCCGATAAAGCGCCAGTCAGCGGTGAGGGAGGCCCGTTCGATACGCGGCCGGCGCCGTCCCTGACTATTACTCAGGGTCTTAAGCGGAGAGGCTGAGGCGGCGAAGATGCTGCCTTTGGGGCCTGCAAAGGGGTTTTGGCGACAGGCGACACAGTCTTAAATTGAGGCGATAGACAATTGTCGAAGTGACAACAAGCTAGCGACAGAAATTATCTGGAAAAGCGCGGCAATTTGCGACAGGGCATCAGAGATCAACTACGTATCAAACCTCCAGGGATACGCACGTGTAATCAGTTTCTCACGATATTTCTTGTCCGAGCTTAAAATTTTTAGAACACGTTAATGAGACAGACACATTTGTTCGTCAAGTTTAGTAGATTGTTTTTGACAACGATTGATAAACTGGAGCTGTATAAGGAAGTGACCAAAGCAAATTTATATAAACTACTTAAAAAATGAAAATTATGACAGCCACGTTTTGTTCAGACAAAAATGCAACGGCAATATTTTACACTAGAAAAATATGCGACAGAGATACCAAAAAAATGTGGGACAAGCGACATCTGAGCACCCCTTTGCATTGTAGGCCCCGCCTTTCCTCTAACATCTGCATCGAGTTTTCTAACAACGTCCGACCGAAGGCCCTTGTGATTCTTGTCGCCTGTTTTTCTAAAACACGTTTGTTCATTTGAAACTGCTAGGGCAACTTTGCTCACTCAAGAAGTTGTTTAATATACCACTTGAAAATAAGATTCATAAGATTCATATCTTTACACCTAAGTAACCTCCTCCCCTGTATAAGTATACTGGTATGACAGAAGTGGACGTTAAAGTTTTTCATTTTTATAAACCTTTCTGATCTTTCTCTATTTTCATGTAGTTCGTATTTTTTGCATTGGCCATTTGGCGTTTATTGGGTAACAAAAACTTTCTTGTTTAAATAAAAGGTTCATCTTTCAAATTATTATCACTTGTGTCAACAACGTTACTTTTTTTTGCTTGTCGGTTATTCTTCTAATAATACAAAAAGACATCTTACTTTTAAGAAAAAATCTTTGTTCTGGTTTAAAGTAGTCTGTATGCAAAATAAATTATCTGTTGGTTTCTCGATCTTGAGGAAGAAATTCCAGACATTTTAATCTTTTTGCCTTGAAACAAATCACATATGATTGAAACATGCGATGGTTTTATCAAATTACCGTCTGGCATGGTAAAGGGGTTGTTTAAATTTCAAAATAATTAGCCAATAAAAATAAGCCCTTTATCGAGAAAAATTTGACCTTTCCTTTGTAATCTAAGTTAGGTACTTTGACAAGCCTATTCGCACTTCTAAATTCATTAACAGACGGAAATAGTTCGCCCAATGCCGACTATTAAAAATCTATTCTTCCTAGGAAGAACAACGACTGAAAAAGGCACTCCAAAATACAGCCATCATCAACCATCAACCATCAACCATCTTCAACTGACGCAGCACTTGTAGTAAGTGTGGTTTAAGTTGTTTCCTGTTGTGATAAAATTATTGGTTGAAAGTTTAGACCAAAAGACCACACGCTTTGCTTCGCACTGATCTGTTTACTCAAAGTCGACCATGGAGAAACCCCATGCTTACCTTAAGTCTCAAACGAACTTAATAGTATGATATCTGATGGAGGAGTTTTTAGTACTAACAAATTAGGTAAGTTCGGCGTTGTTAATGCAATAACTAGTCTCTTTCTAGAACATTCTTTCCCGGAGGGCTGCTTTTACAAGCCACTCTATAAACGACACATTGAGAAATATTTTACTAAAGAGCCGCTCACTAAGCTACAACAATTTTTAAAAAAGTTATCAACATCCTACATTTACAGCAGCCGCATAATCTTAATGAACTGAGTAAAAGCTCTTTTATATTTTCTTTCTTTCTCTATTGTAAGTTTTCCCCCCGAAAAGCAAACACTCAGTTTAATTTACTTTGTATCAAGTTATCTGCCATATTTTGAATAAGTATTTTATTTTGTTGCTAATTTAGTATACTAAGGAAAACATTGTATACACTTATTCTATATCGATGTACCAAGGACTAAATAACATTTAACTACACCAAGTGTGTACAGAGAAACACATGTACAGAAAATTCTTTGAAGCGACGAGAGTGTTAAGTAAGACTGCAAAGTTTCAGTTGAACAAAAAGACATTATGACCGTGGGAAAAATGATTATGAAAATGCTTTGCGTGTGTTATAAAACAGCGTTTGAGCAGTCAAAATTTAAAAGGCAAAACAAAACTGGTTTGTGAGTTTTACTATGATATTTTAATCTGATGGCTTTGTAGAGTTCGCCTTCCCAATGTGAAAGCCTAATGAGAGGCCAACTGTTATTATTCTTTCTATCTAGCAGTAGATTATCTGATTTCTACGTCTTTAATTGCACTAACTTTTACTCACTCATGATTATTGTTTTTTAGCCTCTCTTTGCACTTCTTTACGAAAATATCAGTAAGAAAACCGAAGCTGGTAAAATAGTTTTTTGGTTTTCCACTGATAAATTGCAAGACAAGTCACGGCCGTTCAGCATGATTCAATTACAATGCCGATATTATTATTTAATTAAGTTTAACTTTAAGTGATTTTGATTTGGTGCAAATCAGGCCGATTGAAGAGTATTCCCTCCGTTCGATGCTATAATTTGCGATCCGTTGTCATATCTTAATAGGAATTGAACAAGTTTAGAATATTCAAAGCACGCAAGGGCGCTTTAATTGATCCTCTTTACATACCGATGTTGACCTTCCTTTGCGAGCATAGAGAAAACAAGTTTATTCAGATTTTCAGATTAACACTGACAATCTATAACAAAGTCAACTATCAAACTAAATAGTTGCTGATAAATTGTTTGACAAACTAGCCACTTTACCGTGATTAGCTCATCAAATCGAAACATTTTGCTGATTGACACAAACAGTCCCTTGCGCGTTTTGTCAAATATATGTTGCTTACGATAATAAACATCAATTGAAACGGTTGGAAATAACTTCAGCTTGTTCGCCAACAGCTAAGTTGTTTTTTGTAAAGTCGTGTAAAGCCATTAGGAACATTTATGACAATAGTTCAAAATTAATCGTAAAATCAACTAAACCAAAAAATTAAATATAATATAACGCAAATCTAATAAATGCAATACATTACAAAACAGTGTGAGATAAAAATGAAAAAAGTGAATACAAAGATAACTGAGGCTGAGGGAAAAGGCCAAAACAATGGTACTTCCTAGGAATCCAATTTAGGGGGGTGTGTATTATGTGCCGCCACCCACCACCTTTTTTCAAAAAGGCTGAATTTCAGGAGCAAATATCATGTTCAAAAAAATAGATATATTGATAAAGTGCTTGCACCAACGCCTTCCTTGCGTAGAGAGGAGTATATAAACATATCATTGTTTTGACCTCTTCCCTAAATTGGTTTTTGGTAGCAAAAATTGGTTTTCAAAATAAATGGCCATTAGGAACAGTCTATGAATCATTGTTCTTCCCCGATTTCTATTTCTAACCTTTTCTTTTTCTTCTTTTCCAATTACAATTTAGCGTTGTTAAGAATTTAACAAGCACAACTTGAGGAATTGGATAATGATGTAACAGAACCCGAGTCAACCCATCGAGGCCAAATTCAACTTATACAAAAAAAACCAAAGCAATTCATAAAGGACACAAAATGTGCAACTTTGGTCAAGTTCTCTACCAGTAGAAACCCCGTTCAAAAATAATCAGTTATTTGAAAGGAATACAAACTCTGCCAAACTGGGGTGAAAATCACAGGGCTTTCCGAAGTGAAAAGTACAAGTTGTGTTCAGTATTATTCATCAACTGTTTGAATTAACCGCGATGCAGGATTCTTGTTCCCAACAGTCTTACAAAACTGAGCTGTGCCTCACGCCTAATCGAACTCACTCAACCAATGGCGTGCAAGGATTTACGTCAAAGAAAAGTCCGCATGCGCAAATAACATTAGATGTAAGAGTAGAAGCACAAAGTGAAAACAAGAAGATGACATCATCAGTTGGAGAACCAGAAGTACAATCACCGACACAGCTTTTTAAAACTGAGCAAAAATTTCACCCGAAGAAACTTTGCACTCAAAAAGTGAATACAGTGTTGATGCAACAACCGGAGGCTGAGATTGGCACAAACCCTCTTAACAAGCAAGTTGTTTTGACTCAGTTTGAATGCACAAAGCAGCCCGCTTTCCCTTCGAAAAACATTTCTGTTGTAGAGCTCAGAATAGCGCGGCCGCAAGGAACAGTAAGAACCTACAAGGTGCAAGGGGAAGAGGCAAATGCCAAACCTACGGGACGTTTTGCTAAAGAACCCAAATTATTTCAGCAGTTTGTAACCAAAGTCATGCCGGACACACCGAAACACGAAGTGATACTCTCACCAGCTAGCAAAACACTTTTAGCAGCATCTTACTCCGGATGGGGGATAAGCAGCCAGTGTGGGTTGTTTGAACAAGAAAATGATACCGATCCGCTTTTGTTCCAAAGACTCCAGAGCCAAGAACTGGAAGAAGGGCAAAAACAAGACAAAGAAATTAGAAAAGCTCATATTCATGATAATATTGCTGAAGCAATGATGAGAGACGCCAACAATAATATCATAATTGAAAACGTATTGGAAGATGAGATTGCTGCACTCGAAGAAACTCCAGTTAACAATTGCCCAAATAAGGAAGTCACGCCTAGCACCGACTCAAACAGAAATGGTGAGATTAAGGAACAATTATTGTCACTGCAGCCTAGAGACCAAGTGAAGACAGACTCCCTGCATGCTGTTAGAGGAAGTGGAGTCTTCCCAAAACCCAAAGTTCCTGCTATGCTGTCTAGTACCCAGTCTCCTGGAGACCTACAAATATACGCAGATAAAGCCACAATGAGTCTTTTTACAGCCGAGACAAAGTTTTGCGCGCCAGCGCGTGTTGCAACAAAAGTAGAAGCTAGAAAAGTACTCCGGAAAAAGTTGAGCAAGGCAATGAATAATGTTTTCAAGTCCGAGGCAAAGGTGCATCCAAAACACTTAAGAAGTGAGGAAAAAGTTTCTCGAAACTTGCAAAAAAGTGAACAGAGAAAGTCTGCCAAATACGAGTTGATTTGGCAAGAAATAAAGACGGCTAACGAGGCGGAACTCGGCCAAAGTACAATAGAAGCTGATGAAGACTCTAGCCTGTCTAAAACTGAGAGCGACTTTGATAATATCGACGCTCCTAACAGACAACTGACAAAAGAAATAGAGCAACACCCTTCAAAAAGAAACTACATATCAGAAACTAAAGTGGTATTAAAGAGATCAGAACTTAAACGGTTATCAAAACCAGACCAAAGGCTAAGGCGATCGTGGGAGAATGATGAAGATTTCACCGTGTTCATCCCAGAAATTTACAAATCAGAAGCGCATCTGGTGCCAAAGAGCTTCAAACTAAAACAAAACTCGTTCCCAGGATCCTTTCACGGAGTAATTGGAAAAGGGCCTAGGAACAAAATTGAGTTGAAAGGACATAATGCCAGAGCGTCCTCTCACGAACAATGCCAAACTGTGCAACAGATTTGCTCGTCACAAACTGCTAAATCTTCTCCGGCTAAAAAGTGCAACAAGCACAAAGGGGCTTTCAAGGTTCACAAGATCAGTGTGACGACATTACACAAAAGCAGACAACCTGTTAAGAAAGGAAAAACTCATCCGGCCTCTGTTGGCTCTAAAAAAGAAAAGGTATTTAGCTACAAGCTTAACTGGTGTTACAGGTTGCCCAGAAGAGACAATCTTTATTATCAGCAGAACAAAAATAAAAAAGAGGATACTGACGATATGAAAGCAAAACGGAATCCAGAGTGGACGACGACAATATCGTTTGAACATTCGGCAAACACTCCGTAACATTTTGAGCAAAACTTAACAGAATAGCACAATTAAGAAGGGAGGTTACAACTTGCGCAAAATAACCAAGAGCTTTCTCTAGAACGATAATACACATCAGTTTGGTACAAACTTTTATTCGTTTTAGTCCTTTGAGGGGAAAACTAGCGGCGTTGTTCGGTCCTATTCTGTCGAGTTAGAATGTACTGTAGCTAACTCTTTCCCAGAGCCTCTGTCCTTCTTCAGACGTTAGAGCCTGACGCGGTAAGCACGACTGGTTTCAACTAAGGTGGCTAAGAGGGACAGAGGCCCACGGGTTTGAGAACGGATTGTACCGACACCCCAGTGCGCGACAAATCTTGACGTTGCACATGATAGATAACCACATTGACATCCTCCCTTGTGAGCAAGCGCACCTTCTTTCAGCTCCTCGTGCAACGCTCTAGCAATGTTCGTTCATGGGGAATGAGAAACTATGTTGCAGCAAGAATCGAGTGGTTCAGAAAACACGCGCGCTCTGATTGGCTAGCCTATGAAAGCTCGTTTTGACGCCATGTTAATTCTTTTCTTTACTTATCATTTATATTTTAACTAAAATATAAACAGAATGCTTGAGAAATACAAAAACGAAATTGGTTATAAATAGACAATTTTAAATAACTAAATATACGCCGAGATAAACCAAAATTATAGCTAGAAAAGTCGTTGTTCTCAGAGCGGTTTACTTACGATAGCTTGTAACCGGACTGGTAAAGAAAAAGCGGAATTTTTTCTAAACAGATTGAAAAGGTTCCTTAGATCTGCTTCCATTCAGATTTATACCCTACTTTCAAGTTTCTCAGCTTAAATACCGCTTACCCTTTTTAATTTGGCGATACAAATGAAAATTTGTGAAAAAGACAGTAAGTGCAAAAACTAGGTTAAAGAGACTATTGTTCGTCTACACAATTCAGTAATGGCTAGGAAACACAGAAAGCTATAGTATTAGAGTTTAGTTAAAACTGATGCTTTATACAGAACATATATTTTCCATGCCGTTTCTTATGACCTATTACAGATCAAACTGTGGTAGGTAGGCTCTTTAGCATCGTATTTCCAATCGTACTGTAATGGTTTGTAGGGTTTCGCTTAGTAATGGCGATTCATCTGGAGCTTAAATAAAAGAAATAAAAGTGCAACGTTAACGCACATTAACTTAATAGGCCTTTTGCAGCAAGTGATCACACGGTATAAACAATGTTCTGGTGGGCAAAGGAATGTCACAGATTCAAATTAAAGACAAGGCACATGAAACTAGAAACGCTTGATTTTTCTTTGTTTTACATTCCCATTTGCCCACCAGAATATCATTGTTGTGTACCATGTGATCACTTGCTGCAAAAGGCCTATTCTTTAACAGTTCCAACAGTCCTGGCCTGTTGGAGGGTTAAATATTTTGGCGACCTTCTTTCCCGATCAGCTTTCCATCCTTCCGGGGTAGGTAAAATAAGTACCAACACCCATGGATAGCTTTAGATGGCGCCTATATATGCTTCCGGTTCGCTGGGGATAAACTTATCACTCTAAAGCGCCTTTGTGCATATCCGTCTAGAAAAGGTGCTATATAAATTCACCACTTTACTTTTTATTTTCACCTCAAATGTTATTACCCTTGCAATCCCATATGAACGAACTTACTTATATATTAAAGTTTATTAAAGCATTAGGTCCTGGCTTTTGCAGCGCGGCATTGATACCCGTATAGGTGATTGGAAAAGTAAAGTCTAGTGCCGATAAATAGTAATAAAAGAAAGAGCTTGCCTGCAGCATACGTACTGGCAAAACAAATATATGCGTGACTGGTTATCGCATTAAACTTCCCGAGATAAACGCTTGGCACCGTTTTTGTACCAGAAATGCGGTGGATGGAATGAGATTTAACAGCTTATCACCAAAACTTAAATTCGTTACTTGGAGTTGCCGCTGGTAAGTACAGTGCTGCGAGCGAGGTTAAGCCATCCCTTCAAGAATCTTCCCTATACGCTCGAGAACGGGGCCACTGTTCGGAGTCAGTCGAAGATTTACCGAAGGTATAATTACTTACGACGACATTACATCTTCCAGAACGGGTCGACCAATGAAAGTCCTAAACCAGCCTGGTATGGCATCCGAGAGACGCACGAAAAAATCCCGCGTGTACGAGAGTTATACGACACTCTCCCTCTTTGAATCGAAAAAATAAAACGCAAAATACCTAGGTTCCAGCACAATAATGCTAAATGTTTTCAAGAGAATACCAACTGTGTAGCTCGAGGTTTTCCACTGATTAAGGCAAATTGGAGACTTTTTTCATAAATTTATTTGCAAAGAGCGCTTGAAATAGTCATGTTCACAACAGCAACAATCTTTAATAATAAAAACAATTCCCTTCACTTTGATAATAAACTCTCTCAGTCCCATTGGTAAACGGAGCTCACACCTTTCATGGAACCAGTTTGGGAGAATTTTACTTTTCATCTTCAACAATTTACTTAATTTGATCAATTTTCATTTTCTCATTACCAAATGTCTAATTTTATGTGTTATGTGAGGAGAACTTAGATATTGATAACTGACTGGGACTGAAACGGTTAAACAAGCTTTCTATCTGCTTTTTCTGTGACCAATATGAAAGCACATGCTTAATTAGATTTCGGTCCAATAAACGACGATTACAAAAAATATTCATAGAAATTTAAAAACTGCTGAATGAAACCTCCTTATAGTTTCTTCAAAGCTTATTTAAAAAAAATAAAACTCAAATTTTAAGCACAAAAGATGCCACTAAAGCATAATGGTCAGAGGACAAGAACTTGTTGGGAAGCCCACTAGTACCCGCCAACTGGTCCCGACCTAACAAGTTCAACATCCCAGTCAATTCTAACTGAGCATGATGGTTGCCATGCAAGTCATTCCAGTTGCCACGTGAGTCATTTTGGTTGCCATGCAGGTCATCCCAGTTGCCATGTGTGTCATTCTGGTTGCCATGCAAGTCATCCTGGTTGCCATGCAAGTCATCCCGGTTGCCATGTGTATCATTTTGGTTGCCATGCAAGTCATCCCTGTTGCCATGCAAGTCGTTCTGGTTGCCATGCAAGTCATCCTTGTTGACACGTAAGTAATTCTGATTGTCACACAAATCATCTCTGTTTCCACGCCGGTTATCCTGGTTGCTAGGTTGAGAATAAAAGATAAAATCAACTGTACAGCACACCATATTGTGAAAGGTGGTGACCTCTGGCTGACAGTCAGGGAGGTAGTGTCTATACACGCTGCGTAGGTTGAAACTATGTCTCAATGAGGTCGAGTTTCTTGGCACCAGTTTCATATCTGAACCATCATCATCTTTACTTTTCTTGCTTCGTGAATGGGCCTCATCTCTAAACCACTGACACCTGTCAGTCATCTTCAGCTGCTTTGGAATAAGGTTCTTCTCAAGAATTACGCTTCTTCCGTAAGAGCGCTGTGGCCTAGTGTTCTGCCCTGATATCAGAGTACGATTCATCCCAACATATGTAATGATTCCATCAATGACGAAGCGGTATAGGGGACTGAAGGGTCGACTGTTAAAGTCACCACATACAATTACAGGTATGTCTGCTAATGTTCTAATCTGGTTTGCCACACCCCAAACAAGAGATAGATCATACATCAGCTGGTCCAGCTCAGCAAATAACATTGCTAGTTGTAATAATTTAATGTCCCCTCGATTTGTGTTGAAGAGTAGATGTGTGTTGGCTACACATAGAAGATTACAAGTGGTTTCTTTCTTTCCAACTTGCCCTGTAGACATATGTAGCCCAACCTTTGTCTTGGGCTTTAGAACTGTTATTAAAGCAATGTTGTCTCTGTCAAGAACTGCAACATCTGGTTTCCTATACTCAAGTGGCTTGCTCTGCACAAGGTCGAACTTAGCCACATTGTAGAATGTGGCACATCCATCGGGTTTAGTTCCAGTTCGTTTCTTGAATACACCATGATAACCTAAAGGTACAAAATAAAGTAAGAGGGTAAGATATTTAAAGTGAAGGTACAGTGAAGGTAAAAGTAACTTTTCTAAGGGTCAAGCAGACTAATGATATCATATTTCCATGAACAAAATGGCTTTTTTTATTTTGAACATGTTTCAGCAACTTGATCTCTTGCCACCTTCATTAGGTGGCAAAACAAAGTTAAGGTTCTTATTTAAGAAAGCCTTGTTCAACATCTCATCTTAAGGCTGGTTTTTGTCTCACTTGGGTAGACCTTGCTAAGTAACGAATAGCAGTGAAACAATTTTGTCAATATCTTTCATGGTTCTTGAGATACCAACATTTAATGTTTTCAACTGGTGATGTCACGTGACAGGCTAATTTACATTAATTTTTTGAAAAGTCTTCTGCCAATCCACAACATTAGGATGAATCTTTGACTGATGATCAGATCTATCTACCTTGAGAAACAATGATCAGTGCTCAGTGTTTCAGCAAGTAAGTACAATTAAGGCTAAATAGCTTTTATCTTTGCTGTATGAAGTTTTCAAGTTGCTGATTCTTCGAATGTTAGCTCTGTTTTTCAGAGCAAATTCAGTGCAAACAAATTTGCCCCAAAGAATCCATTACTGCTCAAAAAGTCAGCAACTTTAGAACTCCTACAGCAAAGAAGAAAAATGATCAACTTTTTAAGTTAATCATGAACCTAGCTATTGGCCAATAAACAAGTTTGACCGATTTAGTAAAGTGTTCATAAGAATGTTACTACTGACATAAGTTTATTTAATGTAAAGGCTTTTCTTTCTTGTCAGACAGTTAGCAAGGTGTGAACAACACATCTTCCACTTAAAATTAGATTACAAACTGAATTGGTTGGTAATACTATTAAAATGGTGTACATCAGTTACAATGTGTTTGCTTTTCTTAAAAGCTCAATTTTAGTGACTTTAGAAAATTATTTTTAGGAGTCTAAATTGCTGCAAAGTAAAAGTCCAAAATTTCATTTTCAGTTTACCCAAAATTAATTGTAGTTACTTAACAGTCAGTTTTAGCACTTAGCTCTGTAGCTTAACAATTATTAATAACCATAACTAAATTTAAAAGTATAAGTTGAAATTACCTGCACTCTGTAGGTTTGGCTGAAACCACTGCTGGTAGTGTTCTTCCTGAACCTCCTGTAGACATAGAATCTTAAAAAGAAGCAAAGTAAAATAAATTATATTATTAATTTTTAACACAAAAAAATTAATTATGTACAAAAATCCTTCATTGCTAGGTTCTTATAAAAAGGGAAAAATAACATTCCTAATTGTAGCTTAAATCCTGGCTAATATATCTTATGGGTCTCGAGTTCAAGCCTTGGCCAGAGGGAATTCATCAAGTCCACTCTGCTGTATAAACATGTCATTGAGTAGCTGAGTGTAGGGATTGGTAGGCGAGCCCATCCTTGCATACAAAACACCCACCCTGTGGTTGAAGTGATAATTGAGGAGCTTACTAAGCACTCTAAAACATTAACAATACGTTAATTTTTTTTTTATTATGACCAAGAAAACAATTATTCAATCACAAGATTTGGAGCTACAGTTCAAAAGGGATCTGGAGAACTCTTTCATCCATTCTCCATTCTCTGTAGAAAGTGACAGAGCTTTGGAAAGTTTGAATGTTCACTGTTTCTCTTGTTTTACTGGCTTGACTAGTTTGAAAAATGAACTTCTCTAACTGCTTTTCTGTTAAAATCATTATTGCAGAAAACAATTATTTTCAAAAAATATTTTCAGCCATTTTGTGTTTGTTGTTACAGTTTGGATGGTGGCATAATCACATTTTTATGGCAAGATTTTTTGTTGAAAATATACTGTAAACTTCAACTTCTTAGAAAACTTTGTGTATAAAAAAAGTAATGCTTTCAGCAAATCAGCAATGAAAAATGTTTCAAATATTCAAGAACAATCCAAAACATAATTTAATACCATAAAAAGAGGAAAAATGGCTCTGAAAGGGTTTGCTATGCAAAAGGGCAATTTTGATAAGAACAACAAAAATTATAACATGTTTAATAATAATTATTATAATAACAATAACAATAGAGTTCAACATTTCATACTTAAAATTACAGGTTCAGCATTATAGTCACTGATGAGCTACACTAAAATGTACCATGATTATACTGTTTAGTAAAAGTATATATGTAGCATACAGACTCTTTGCAACAACATCAATTGGGTCACATCAAAAACTGCACAAAAAATTTCCAAAATCCAAAAACCACAATCAATTTTTATCAAGTCCAAAAACAGCATAAAAAACATATCCAAGTTGGTGCTTAACAGTTTTGAAATCCTGAAATGCCAAGTAAAGGAAAATCGTATACCGCAAAGAACAACAAAACTGAAAAACCAGTTTTCTTGTGTGAAAATTAAAAAACCGTTTCTAAAACCAAACCTCCCAAAGCACCTCTCCAACAATAACAATAAATAACTGAACAAATTACTTACATCTGCTTTGAATCCAATAATTTCTTTCAACAAGTTTCTTTTCCTGTAGTCCCAATCTAACAGCCACTCTTGGTACCCAGCATATAAACCATAATTATCTTTCAGCAACTCATCTGCCAGTACATTGTAAGATACAATAGTAAAAGGAAAACCATCTCTTTGATTTTTCTCACCACAATAACACCAGCTTCTGCCAATTCCTGACTGTGATTGAAAAAATGGCTTGAGTGTACCAACAACCATTTCGGGTTTATTGTGTACTGTCCCTGTTTCAGGTGGTTTAAAGGCAATATTTGAAGATTTACCATCTGCTGTTTTACTATGTTCTTCTGTTTGGCCAGGATTTTCTGAAAAGGTTTTTTCTATGTCCATCCTCTCTGTCTTTTCACAGCTTGTTGGAAATGTGTTAGAATGTTGTCCCATAGGCTCAGCAACATGATCTTTACTTCTACACTGTAAGCTCTTTCCTCGGCCGAGGCCAGCTGGCTTCTTCTTGTCACCAGCAGCTGTATCACTTTCATGATGGAATCTAGAATCTGATTTATTCTGATGCAAGTAAATTTCTTGCTGGAAGTTCCTTGATGTGACCTGACGTGGTCCTGGATTGGAAAAATAAACTCCTTGGCCCCTTCCCACTTGAGCAAAATTCCCAGCAAACCATGTTGGCATGTCCTGTTTCTCATTGGGATTCTGATACAAATGCAGTTGCCCCCATCTGCCTCTCTTTTGGTTAAGCATTGAGCTGCTCTTTCTGAATTCTTCGCATCCTCTCTCTTTACAATACTGCATTGGATAAGGTTTTGCTGGGTTACCCCTCCCCCTCCCCATACCGTGTCTATAGGCCACAGTCTGTGCCTGTGACGACTGACACCTTTTGTTCACTGTCTGAAAGGTAGTATGGCTGGTGGCTGGTTTTTTATACCCGCTCCCGCTCCCCCTCCCAAACCCGTGTCTATAGTCCACAATCTGTGCCTGTAAAAGCTGACTCCCTTTGTCTTCTGTCTGAGAGGTACTACGGCTGTCGGCTGATTTTCTATCATCCAATGGTGTTCCGCGCGAAGTATGGTCGCTTTTCAGTTCCTTCTGTGTCAAATTTCTTTCCGTGGAAAAGTTCTGTCCGACTTGACGAGATTGTGAAGAGAAGCCGGGGACAAACACACTCGGTGTGCTTCCGGTGCGTACATTACCGCATTGATATCTCTGTTTATCATTCCCAACACAACCTTTCATGTTTTGCTGTACGGATCGCGGGCAAAAACCGGCTGGATATTGAACAAAGGGGGCAAAAACTGTCCCGACAGAAGAAGTCGGTCTGGCATAAGGATGCTGGCCGTCACCGAATCTTCTAGGACCACGATATGTTTCTCCTTCATTACAGACTGTTGAACAAAAGTTTTTATCATCTTGATGGAAAGGATAATCCCTTCCTCCTCTCATTATCCACTGTCAATGCAAGTCGTAATGAACCGTCCGCAATCCCCTTCGTTTTATTTCAGACTCCAACTCCACGCAGCCAAGCCTCCAATCTGAATGGTTGTCCATTTGTTTGCGCGGCTACCAAGCTCAAGCCGCATGTTTGTTTAAAATTGAGTTTCCAGGTAGTTAAACTCTAGTTTTGCTTACATTTCTTGCGTCAAGTTTAGCGGTATGTTTCACAGTAGCACTCAGAGGAAACATTGGATATTTGATGATTGCAAACAACTGGAAGATTCACGACAAAAGCTCAACGACAACTATTGTCGAAGTTTTCTTGAAAGCTACCCCAGTCGAAAGGATGTCAGCTTTTTGTCAGTGAAGGAAGAGAAAGCGTTGGTGAATTATTACCAAATGGTTCTTTTTGATGTCAGTGGGAAATTTCAGCCGCCGCTACCGACCTCAGTTACGGCTACAGCTATAGCTTATTTCAAACGCTTTTATCTCCAGACATGCGTAATGGATCACCCGGCAAAAGAGATGTATCTCGTGTGTCTGTATATGGCCTGTAAAGTAGAAGAATACAATCTTTCAGTTGACGCTTTCATGCAAATCCTTCCCCCTGATCGACGGGAAAAAACCAAAGACTTTATTTTAGGGCACGAGCTATTGCTTATGCAAAGGTTGAAATTCCATTTAACTGTACACAATCCGTATAGGCCTATGGAGGGATTTATGATTGATTTGAAGACGAAATGGCAGTCAAGAGAGGAAGTTAGTCCTGAGAAATGGAGAGCACAAGCAGAAGAGTTTCTCTCACGCAGTTTATTAACGGATGTAATGTTGCTTTACCCTCCATCACAAATTGCTCTTGCAGCCCTGTTAAACGCGTCTCAGGGAAACATTAGTTCTTACATTAGCAAGAATGCAGGAGAAGCACTTATTGGGAAGCTTGAAAACATTGCAAAAATTGTGCAGCATCGAAACAGCTTCCCAAGTAAAGCCACAGTAAAACAGTTAGAACAAAAACTAAAGCTTTGTCGAAACCCTGAGAATAATCCAGACGGCAAACTTTTCAAACAAAAAAGGGCAGCAGAAAAGTCAAAACCTGATGGTGTTGTTACACCAGAGAAGAAGCCTTGCTTGGAAGATGTGCTTATGGAAGAGAATGGATTAGGGTAGTAGTAGGGTAGGGCATGATAGGGTGGGACATAGTAGGGTAGGGCAATGTAGGGTAACAGTCAATAACACTGTGCTTGCAACCATCAAACCTTTGATTGATAAGATATATATATATAGGAATTCAGTCATTTTCTAAGACTTGTGAAATAAATTTGTTTCAGTTTAAGACTAAGCAATCCCTTTGTTTAACTAGCAAACCAGTCTTTTGTGTTCTGGCTCTGCCATCTTTGTCAGAAAACGTTTAAGGATTTACAGTGGTACTTGGCATGCACCAATGTTTTCAAGAGATTGAGGTTTGTTATTTGGCCGAGGTTTATGAGAGCTAAGGACGTTTGCATTTGAGGGAGATCTGAGGGCCTGGTCCTAGTGAAAAATTTGAAGAGTGTAGTCGTCCTTTAAGAAGATTGCTGGAAGTGCTTCTCAAATCAGATATTCAGTAAAACAAAACATCATGTAAGCATATTTTCGGTTATAAATGAAATTGAATGTCTGCACCAAGAAATGTTGTTTCATTACTCCTTCCTTGAGTTACCTCCCAATCTCAGTCCAAGTCCCTATCGCTGGTTTCATATAATGGAGTCTTGTCTAGCAAACGTTCTTTTTTTGGGGGGGAGGGGTGAAAGGGGGGTACAGGATCTGTTGATTCGGCCATTGAGAGAACTGCAGTTTGGCTAGAACTATGCTTTGAATCCGTAGTCAGCACACGTTTTTTGCCAAAATCCGAATCCATCAGATTTACGGGATCAGCAGATCCGCTGAAATTATTGCTGAAACCCACAATCTGAACGAAATTTTTGACCAAATCCAGTGGTGCACAGACCCTTTCAACCCCCCCCCCCCCCCATCCCTCGTTCTTAGCTACGCTTGGCCAGTTTTTGAGCGGCTTGCAGGTATAACTCGATACAAATGATCGTAGACATGGTTTATTTATCAAATGATGTTTGCAACTAACTGCTTGATACAAAGTAAATTGAAATTGTGAAAACAATAGTTTTTTGTTGACTTGAAAACAATTTTGAAATTCGATTCAACTGGTTCCAAGGTTTATCTAGTTGATCGCCACAGATGACGTGGTGTAGAGTAGATAAGCACGCATTTTTCATAAGAACAATTTTATAAGAACGAGGCTCAGTTTGGCCAAAATTTAAGAACAGGCTGAGGCTTGGGCTGAATAGCTGACTTTTTAAAATTTTTATCGAGCTTCGTTCTTTAACTGAACAATACTGAATGAATAAGAATGTTTAACAGTTTATCATCATTCTACTGGAAATCGTCTCGGAAAAATGACTCGGCAGCGAATCCACGTTAAACCCGCGGGAACGAATTGATCAAATTCGTTTTCAATGCGTGTATTGCAAAACCTCAGGTTTAGTTTTTTCCTCGATTTACTGAAACATAAATTGAGATAACAATTTAAGAACAATTTGAGATTCAAATCGCCAAAAAACCAAAAACAATGAGCCTCGGCCAAATTTACTCGCTCTTACAAAAAAAAGCGCGTATGCTCCTACCCGGTGTCGTTTTCAATTTCCGCGGTCCTCCCTTGTGGAATGAACTGGGTTCTGCTAAATTGTGCTAGATAAATAAACCTACGCAAAAATTGACTTGAAAAAGGTTGAAGAATTTACGCGCAAAATACTCTGAAAAAATTAATGATATCTTAAGGGTAATAAATCAGTTCCGGCAAAAGGTTTAACCCTTTCTGCCTCCGCCAGTTTTTCAACATCTAATTTCTCATTATATAAATCACACAACCTAAGGCATTTGGTAATAAGACTTTGGAAATCGATCAAACGTAGCGAATTACGGAAGGTAAAAAGTAAAACTCTCCTAAACTGGTAACTTGAAAAGTACGGATTTTAATTGGGAAACTTGAGAAATACGCCATTTGGCGTGTACGTTGGGACTAAAGGGAATGATCAGATGTAAAAACAATTAAGTTTGTTTGAGTGTGGTGTGCGACTCTTTTTCGACCAGTCAAGCCTTGTTCATAGGACTGATTTCCTTCCAGTTTTTGGTTATATTGTCAATGGGCGGAGTTCCTTCAATATTGTACTTCTCCGGATTAATGTTGGCCGTTCCTTGCTTCACGATTTTGTAAAACGCATAATACATACCGTCGAGCCTAAAAGAGAGATAGTGCGACAGATATTTGAGAAAACAGTTTATGAGCGTTGACTGTAAACTAGCTTGAACCACTTTGAGCAGTTTGGATGTAGCACTAGTCTACGTTAAGTGCACCTGTCTCTTTTCGTGGCTAGCCTTTCTCAATACCCAATATTGGCATTATTGATTTTGTTCTGCAACTAAACTATTTTGTCCTTTAAAGTCCCTATCAAGCTTATGTTTTTAAGTTCCAGATGAAAAGTAGAACCCTTTAATAATAGTAATTTTTGAAAATAAAACCTTTTCTCGCCGTTCCTGTTACATTCTTTAGACTTGAAGCGTGCAATGATGACGTAGCAGGAGGCATATGAAGTAGCACGAGGCATGAAGCAGAGACTATTTCTTATCTCAAAAAGTTCAATTCTAGCTACAATAGTCACATTGTTATAACTTTAATCAATGAATTATTCCCTTGAAATTGTTTGAAATAAAAATTTTTCGACATTTTTTAACAGAAACGAATTTTTTCAAACAAAAACCACGCAACTCACTGCTGCTACGTCACAGGTTACCAGTCCCCAGCCTACTCGGTCAAAATTTACATTCGAATCTTTTTTATTAAAAAGCATACTTCGACGAGGAAAATGAGTTGACAGATGACAACAGTTTTAATCTGGAGCTTAAAAAAATAAGCTTGATAGGGACTTTAAATGAATGACAACGTATACATAGTTGAAAGAATTATAATAATAAATACAAAAGATACAAAGCAAACTTGTACATGTTCAATACTAAAAAAGATATACACCACTGATGAACACTGGATGAGGAAAAAGTAATTTCCGAAATCTTGTACAGTATCCATATAAAAGTTCTTCGTCTTTCTTCAGCCTCGGCATGATCTTAAAAATGTTCTTAAATCTAGGGTTGTTTTAGCCCAAAGTTTTTATGAAAAAAGATTGTACCTGCTCATTACGTCTGGAACCACATCTTTTATTATGGCAGCCGTTTCGCTCGACAACGGAGTGTTAGAAATGGAGACTTGGGGCGAGTCTTCCGTACTGAACCATGACGTCACTGAGTGCTGCTGCTCGAGAAGGACATGATTGTCACCATAATATTGTAGCTCGGGGATTCCTGAAGCGAAGTTTGAGTATTGATTATCTCATTTGTTTAGTTATTTTTTCTTAAGAACCATTTTATAAAAACTTAGAAAGTGGAACTTAAAAAAGTAAGGTTTCTTTTCTCCGGGTAGAAGCCCGTACAGAACACGGCAACAAAATGGAATGCACAAACATAACTTTTATCAAGAATTAGCAAAGTGGTTGTTTCAAAGTGCCATCAGTACTAGCGTGAAAGGGTGCAAGTTTGGCAGTGTGGAAATGCGGAAATGTGGAAGTGTGGAAATTTGGCTGGGTAGAAATGTGGAAGTGTGGAAATTTGGCTGGGTAGAAATGTGGAAGTGTGGAAAT
>JAOBRD020784642.1:0-13693 GCA_027575215.2 Hydrozoanthus sils
AGAATATACGGGGTGTATATGTCTAAAGTGCCTATTCTGTATATTGTGTATACTCCAGAGAATTGAAAGAACGGAGCAGTGTATATTCTGTATAGTGTGTATATTGTGTCTAATTAGACAGAATATACGGGGTGTATATAACTAAAGTGCTTATTCTGTATATTGTGTATATTCCAGAGAATTGAAAGAACGGAGCAGTGTATATTCTGTATAGTGTGTATATTGTGTCAAATTAGACAGAATATACGGGGTATATATGTCTAAAGTGTCTATTCTGTATATTGTGTGTATTCCAGAGAATTGAAAGAACGGAGCAGTGTATATTTTGTATGTTGTGTCTAATTAGACAGAATATACGGGGTGTATATGTCTAAAGTGCCTATTCTGTATATTGTGTATACTCCAGAGAATTGAAAGAACGGAGCCGTGTATATTCTGTATATTGTATATATTGTGTCTAATTAGATACAATATACAGAATAGACACTTTATACATATACACCGTGTATATTCTGTCTAATTAGACATAATATACACAATATACAGAATATACACTGCTCCACTGTTGAACATCAAATATATACCATTGGGCGCGCAATGAATGCTGGTTAAAAATGTTACCAACCACAGTGCTTTGCATTTTGAACTTTAGAACGCCATGCACCAAACAGGAAGCAAAAATGCCTTCGTTGATATCCAAATTCAGCCGAAATAACTTTGCCCAGTTAGTTATAAAGATAAGAATTTATATCTTATGTTTAATTGAAACACCTTAAAACTTAAAAAAGAAGACCAGTTGTGCTTTGTAATATTGACAGTAATTTTTAGCCCCCCTTGATAAAAAGCCAATCCAAAGGGTTCGGTTTTTTACATTTAATGGTATTTTGATTTGGCAAGTACAGAGTTTATATTTGTGGGCTAAATCTAAAGATGATTCTTCAACCTTTACTACTGTATGGACATGTTAACCTCAATGCCAATCACTTTAGGTTTCTAGTGTTTAATTGATCCATATCGGTCATTTTACAACGAGAATTGCACAATCTTTTTCTAGTTTTGATCATTGTCGATTCCATTGACTAAATTTCAGTGTTGCAATTGATGTTCTTTTTACATTAGGTGTACGAATTCGTTAGCCCCTATGGGCTGTTTCCTACGCCTTCCACGTTTGTGAAACTTGTTAATAGAAAATACGTTTGTAATTTAAAGTGGTAAACAAAAAACTGTTAACTGTTAAGAAACCTGAAAAAAACCCTACTTTCCTGCTATCTATCTATAAGAGTCCCTATTTTCAGAGAAAAAGTCTTTAATTTTCTCATGCCTGTGATTAATTTTTGAACACCAAGTTTGCATTTGGTTTTTGGAAGCTAAAAAGGAATTCAGCTACACTGATAATCGGTATTTACCGATAGAAAAAAAAGACAAAAGTGGTATAACTTTTTTTCTTAGTCCCCACAAGCAGACAAAATGTAAGTTGTTTCTTTCTATCACCATTTGGTGTACACAGACTGCACTATGATTGGCTGTACTAGTTCTAATTTTGTTATCTGTAACATGGAAATCAAGATTGTTACTCCTTACAACTCAGTCATTGCACACACGGCTCTGTATATAAGCTGCAGCATTACATTCTCAGCCTCTTGTCCTCGGCAGCTCATTGGTAATTATCAACATACAAATTAACCCTCTTACCTATAATTTTTGTTTTCTTAATTTTACAAGTACAACCACCTCAATAATTGTGAGTTCGAAAAACTCCCATGTCCCCGTCCGAACTGTGGAATATTGGTAAAAAGAGCGGAGCTTAGCAAACATTTGATGTCAGAGTGTTGTTGCAGACTGGTGGCGTGCAACCACTGCCGAATAGAGATTAACGCAGACAAAATGGAGGTATATGTGTAATATCAAAACGAGGAAAATTATTTCAGTATCAAGAAGCTAAGTCCCTTACCTACCTCAAGCCTCGTTTTAGGAGATTAACGATCAATGCATGAAATTCGAAAGCACGCGTTCATTTTATGCGTTATAAAGTTTTAAAGGAGATGTTTTAAAAACAAATTTAAAAGTTTTCAATGCAGATAAGCGAAAAATCAGAAAGCTGATGAAAGGTCAGATTTCACAAGGTCCAGAACTTACACATGGAGAACAACAAGCGTGAAGTTGCTACACATTTTAACAATAGTCCTCACCAGCTTTCAGATTTTTCGTTTATATGCATTGAAACATTCATTAGCGCTATTCATAACGTATAGATGAGGCTCTTACCCCGGGGGAGGAGGGGGGGGTACTTGACAAAAGTTTGGGTAGGGGGGTGCCGCCCAAGCTTTAAAACCCTGAACCTGTTTATGATACGAGTTTTAGTTTTTTATACCCTGTTTATGATTATTGTAATAAAGTGACACTCTATTTGTGATATAATTGTACACTTGTTTAGTAAGCAAATATTCATGGCTATCAAGTCTACAAATAGTCATATGTGTCCAAGACCATTCCTGTCGAGCACCTAACTTCTAACTTTCGTAAAGTGCCGTCACAACAGCGTCCTTAAGAACTTTCGGAACGAGTAATTATACTGCTAACCGGCTGTCACATTCTGCGGCGCTGTTGACCACATGTAACATGAGTATCCATTATTTGCTAACCGCAGTGGTTGTTGTATAAACAGTGGTTTGTTATCTTTGGAAAAGACGATGTATATTTAGACAACTACGCCTCTGATCGAACAAAAAACCTGGCGTTGATTTCTCTCCCGAGTCAGTCTTACCAGCCAGGCTGATATCAACTGCGAAATTTAACAACACAAGACTTTCAATGAAGCTCGCTTTATAAATTTCTTAAACCTTAAATGCTACCCTGTTTATGATAACTGGCTGGGCAAAATGCGTACCCTGTTTATGATAATAAGGTCGAAAACCCTACCCGGTAGGGCGGCACGTCCCCGTACAGCTTTTATATGGGAGTACCCTCCCCGGGGCTCTTACCAACAGAGAAATCTATAGGACCGGCAGGCTTTTTACACTAGCTCCACACGGACTAAACAACTAGCTGTTGAACAAAAAACTATGCATAGAAAACATTACAACAGAACTCTTTTCAACTAGTTTAAATATGTTTAGCGGAAGAGCAGGAACGTTCTAGATTTTAAATGTTTTTAATCAAAGCCATCAGTTGTACCACTCCATTGCTTTTGGTGTGCTTAAAACTGTTTCTTTGTTCTCGATGTTTTTTTCTTAAATTTACTGTAGGAACATCACTGTAACGATTGTCCAGTGTTCCAAGTTAAATGCCAAAGCTGCCATCAAAATATGGAGCGATCAAAGGTAATTATGATAATCCTACACATTCAGTTCCTCCAGACATCTGTGTTAATTCGTCGAAGCATGTTTTGTCATAAAATTGTTGACAAGAAGTTTAACAATATCCTGAAATTAAAAACACAATCTTTTACTTGAAGCTAATGTTGGCTAAATTCAAATCTGCTTAAATATAAAACACAGGGTGGGTATACGTTTATCGTTTTATATGGGTGGGTTATAGGGTTACATAAACCAAGTAGGGGACTATAAGTCCTATTGTCTATGAACCTAGCTCATTGCACTGAATTCGAAAATAAATAAATAAATAAATAAATAAATAAATAAATAAATAAATAAATAAATAAATAAATAAATGAATGAATGAATGAATGAATGAATGAATGAATGAATAAAAAAGTAAATAAGTAAATAAGTAAGTAAGTAAGTAAATAAATAAATAAACAAGCCACCGTAGCTCTGCTTTGCTTATGGATTCATTGTTTTTCGGTGCTATGCTACTATGCAACCAATGAGAAAACTTAATTTTTTTCTGAAGTAAGAAAAACTGAAAATTCCTTACGGCAACAGCGTATTATCTAATACCTAGCTGTTCCCTCAGGTAAGGTAAATGCTGTACATTTCGAGCAGGTGTTTGGTATAATTTGGATCGTGTTATCAATCGATTGTTTACAATGGTTCTTACGATTATTTTTTCCTCACGTCTTTCATCTCAAGTAAATTCGTCGTGACTAAACGATAAGTTAATCAGTTCATCATCACGACCGCCATACTATCACCTACTGCATGCAAAGATAGATAGCTTTATTTAAATCCTTTGCAGCCAAAGGGGCTGGATTACGGACTGTACAAGTGAATATAAATACAAATACAAAGCTAAAAATTTTGAAATGGATAAAAACTGTAAACAATTCAAGATTCATAAAACGGCTGCGATATACATGATAAAACTATTTTTCAGTTTATTTGTTCTGCATAAGGGTTGAATAAAATGCGCTTCTTTCTTAGGGTTAATTTATTTTCGTTGCACGCTGGCAAAAGGCTATGTAGTTTGTGATTGCAATTGTCTTTGATCTCACTAAAAAGGCGTTCTGTTAGTAGTTTGTAGGCGTCGTTTACAAAGCGTGCTGATGTTGCACATTTCAAGAGCTTCTTGATAGCTTAAGTCCGCGAAAATTATCCTCAGGGCGCGCCGCTGAATCCTTTCTAGTTCTTCTGAGAGGTACAGAGGTAGACCATCGTGGAAAACTTGGCATGCGTATTTGGTGACAGGACGAATACAAGTAGTATAAAAGCAAACTAGCTGCGCAGGATCTACTTTTGCGTGCTTGAGTTGCCTTAGTTGGTGAAGCCTCGAGGCTCCTTTTTTTATAACATTATCGATGTGAATGTTCCACTAAAGGTTGCTTAAGATGGTGAGACCCAGAAGTTTTGCACTAGTTACAACCTCTATAGGTTTGTTGTTAATAGTAACTGCGTTGAAAGAGTCTACAGATCTTGAAAAACTTATCCGTAACTCTTTACACTTGGACTCATTCAGCTGGAACTTATCTGGCTTGGCTTGCTTAACTAGGTCGCCTACGGCTACTTGGATTCCACTTGGTTTACCCTTGTGTACTTTTTTAGCAATCGAAGTATCGTCGACGTACTAAGAAAAGCCAGGGCCCCAGTTTGGTTCCTTGTGGAACTCCGGCTTTGACCAAACTCCACTCTGAATAGCAGCTGTGAGTGAGCTTTACCCGTTGTTTCCTGTCTAAGAAAGTTGGCAATACAGTCAAGTACCCACAGTGGGAAATCATACTCTTCAAGCTTGGCCATGAGGATAGAGTGGCCGATGAGGTTGAAAGCTTTCTTGAAATCGAGTAACCTAACGTGCACAGTTGATCCGTTTCCATGCTTGTCCCTATACCATCGATTTTCGCCAGGACAGCGGGTTTAACAAAGCCATCAACAATGAAATCTTCTCCAACGTTAGAAGGAATCGGTGTTAAGGAACAAAAATTGAAAAAAAAGAGAAATGCCACTACCCGTTCCGCAAGCCAACACATTTGCTGAGGTTAAAGTACAAAAAAAGAACGCATGTACTAACGGGTCGGACTTCAGGGGCAGAAACAATCTGTTAACGTGGGGGTACCCACCAGCCAATTTGACAGGGAATTGGGGTGCACCCAGCTAGATGGCAGGGGGAAGCAAGAGAGTGGAGGCCGTAAGGAACGAACGAAAACAATGCGTTTTTTATATTCATTGCTAAAATGGCTAATACTTGTCGCCAACCTTTTGGCACTCGATGCATTCGGTAAAAATACGTGCTTGCCTATAAATATTTACACGAAAATATGGTGGATATGTTGTAGTTAAATTTTTCTTTGGTACAAATTTTTATATTCCTTTGTTTTTGGATACGGTAATGAGTAGAAAACAAAGGAAAATAATTTTCAAACCAAGGGAAAAATTGAACCTCAACAGGTATACTTGACCATAATACAAGAAAAGTAAAGTGGAAATCGGACGGAATGACTAAATCCATTCCAAAAACATGATTTTGAACGCCTAATACTTGTCGCCAACAATGCATTTGCTGGTGTCGGTAAGAGTAGTGTGCTGTCTTGCTTCGCTTCAATTAGTACTATAGTGTTTTTTTATCGATTTTAAATTAGATGTTGTTTTGTGGTAATTTTCCCCTTACCCTCAAGTAGTAACAAGCATTGTCAGTATCGTATATTCTGAGTTTCTGCTGTTTTCTTCTGCATTAGATACTAAAACTGAAATTGTGAATGCAAAGAATCCCAGTAACTTCACGAGCCAGTAGAATGTTTATAGTTACGTGTTGTTGTCGTTTGCAGATGAGAAGCCATCTTGATCCATTCGAGGGTGATTGTTCGGTAGTGGAAATGAACTGCCCCTTTGATTGTGTGGGCTGCAAATATACAAAAACAAAGGTATAGTGTGTAAACTAATTCGTCATTATTTGTTGTTTGTGTTATACTGTAGTTAAGATATGTGATTGAGCACATGCCAGTAATTTTTTAATTTATTTTCGAAAAAGTTGCTTTTTTAGAGGATATTGTAAGAAGACTAGTTAAGAGTAGGTCTGGGGAGACATAAAAAACGCTCAATTAACAAATTACTTTTCTTTTCTTTTTTTTTATACTAGTAATTCAATAGTTTGATGGCAATCGATCCGCTAAAACAATACTCGCACGCTTCCAGTTTAATTGGTAATATAAAACCAGCGTTGCGCCCTCTAAACAGGTTATTAAGTCAACAGGTGACTACAAACTCAGCTCGAATGGCAAACGGCCAGCTCAACAGACTATCTACTTGGCCTATTCAAGTAAATACGTGACTATACAAACTCAGCTCCACTGACATACGGCCAGCAAAACGAATACGTTGCTACAAACTCTGCTAGATTGGCATACAGCCAGTCCAACGGACTATCAATTCGTTCCAATCAAGTCAATACGTGACTACAAATTCTGCTCCACTAGCATACGGCCAGCTCAACGGCCTATCAATTCGTTCCAATCAAGTCAATACGTGACTACCAAATTCAGCTCCACTGGCGTACGGCTAGCTCAACGGATTATCAATTCGGTCCAATCAAGTCAATACGTGACTACAAACTCAGCTCCACTGGCATACGGCCAGCTCAACGGATTATCAATTCGGTCCAATCGAGTCAATACGTTACTACAAATTCAGCTCAACTGCGCATACGGCCAGCTCAACGAACTATCAACTCGGTCCACTCAAGTCAGAACTGACTACAAACTCAGCTAAATTGGTATACGAATAGCTTCTTACAGAATATCAACCCCATACACTGGAGTCAAAACGGACTACAAACTCAGCTAAATTGGCATACGGAGCTTCTTACGGAGTATCATTCCTGTCCACTCAAGTCAAAACGGACTACTGACTACAAACTCAACTAAAGTGGCATATGGGCGGCTAAATGGAATATCAACTCGGTCCACTCGAGTCAAAACGGACTACAAACTGAGCCAAACTGGCATACGGATAGCTTAACGGAATATCGACTCGTTAACAAAGTCAATACGTAACTACAATTTCAGCTCGATAAACTGGCATGTACTGTCTGCTCCACAATTATCTCTTATTGGCTCGGTCCATTAAGTCACGTGACCACTTGTTGGGTAAAAAGGCTTCATATCATTTGGCATACGGTCGAATCTCTAGACCTACGAGATTGTACGTAAATAGCGTACAGCCAACAATAACAAATAGTATAGAAGGTAACAGATACAAAATAAAGTATTTAGGCAAACAATGAAAGCGAGACTGACATAAATCTGATTCTAAGTTACTATCTAAGTGCTAAATTCGGATAACCACAGAAACAATAATCATTAATTCTTGCGGTAAAATATCATTTGACCAGGCCCGGTAATAATCAGATCGATACACCTTGCAATCTAACTAAGTCTACAAGAATTGAACGAAAATGTGTAGCCGTTGGACAAGTTTCAGTATCGGCCAAAAATAGGTAGATGGCTTTCTGGAACTACAAGGGTTCCACTGCCTTACAAAATTCAACGTGTTTAACGACGTCAACAATTTCTACAACAGGTGGTCATAGCAAGTTATTTTCACATTTCCAGTTATGGGCGAATGCGTCAACTAACTCAGAACCAGGTGAAATAAATTGAGAATTAAATCTAAGCAAACTCGTGAAAAAGGAACTTTGCAAAGGCGTGAAGAAAGTAGAAAATAGCTTTGAGTTCTCAAAAAATCTCAAGAAAAAATAAGAAATGCCTCTAACCGGTTGATTATCAAGCTTAACTGAATATCCGCCGAAAGCAAAGCTACTAGCATCACAATAAATAAGTGCACCAGATTGAACTTGGTAGGATCGCGAAGCCGTTATATGAGTCAATGCTCTGACGCCAAAACTGAAGCTCTTATGCCCAAATTATTTAAGCCCATCTCTAATGCAAGGAAAATCATGTCCCAAGACGTTCTAGATTGAACTGTAAAAAATCAATTTTCCTAGAAAGTAGTCGCGACACTGGACCTACGGCGATGCGCAAATAAAACCGGCAAGTTTTGTGAGGTCCAAAATGATGCATTGCACGAGAAAAACATGATGAGGCAAAAACCTTAGCCATTCACCACTTACATCGGCTTTAAATGTCCTTCTTGTACTTAATAAAAAAAACCGCAGGATTGAAAATATTTGATGGATAATACTGGATGAGTTTTTTTTAACACCCACCTAACACTGGCAAATGTCACTAGCGGCACAATACAAAAAATATTTACAGTGGATTTCCTCTATATTGTTTTTCAAATTATAAATTTTAAAGTAACTGTCACAAATAAAAAAAACATTTGTCGTAATATATTTTGAAGGTTCATGCACAATCAAACTTTCAATTCAGCAACTAAATCCGAAAAACTATAGTTGCCAGTTTTGAAATACTGTTAGTAACAGTATCATTTCATACTCCACCCTCTGATGTTAAATCAAAACATATAACATGTTCAATCATTCTCACTTTTGTTGAAAATTTCGAAAATTAATTCTAAAATTTATTCAAAACAGACAAATGAAAAGAAAAAGTGTATGGGTGTAAAAAAGAAACTATCTAATTTTGTGGTCTTGCATTCAGGGGTACTTCTAAAAGGGTTCCAAATTTTCACCAGCTTTTAAGCAGACTGTTCCTGTTGCCACCTTTGAGCAAAGTAGAAAACAGCTTTATGGGATTTGCTTCTAGTGTACAGTCTAGAAATTTTTTCATAACAGATATAATAATCACAAAACCACATGCATTAACATTTACAATCTGCTCAAATCACACTATGAAATGTAAACTAATTAGAAAAATGTAAAACTTGTTTAAGTAAGCCAGATATTAAAAAATGCTGCCAAAACTATACTCCATTCTTTTTTTAATGCACTGAGTTACTTTTAGCTTCCACAAAATAAATTGACAATGTGCAGGTCATTCCAGTTTCTGTTAATAAATGATATCGTTTTATTTAAATATGCAATCTTTCACTTTTCTTTTTACATTTTTTGTGTTGGATACTTTTAACAAAGGAGCTATTTAACTTTGTAACTTCACAAATATGGTCAATATATTGGAAATAATGACACAAAACAAACTCTCTCTCTCTATATAATTGTATATACACTGCCATTCATTTTAAGAAAAAGGTATGATTTAATATCAAATGTTTTGAAACAAGGGTTAGTTAGCAGGGTCGGGGTTTCCAAACAACTTGAGAACAGTGGATACTATCAAATATATGGTAAAAAAAATCAAATCACACAATCCTGTAATGAACAACCAGTATATAAATTAAGTTTAAGGAAGCATTGAAAAACAGTTGACAACATGTATGTATATGTATGCTTTCATGTACTGTGACTCTTGTGACCCGCAGTAGTTTTGAAATAAAATAAGCCTTATATTTTTAAAGATATTTTTTCTTATTTAAAATATTTCCTTCTTCTTTCAAAAATAAACTAAATAAAATCAACCGTGACCAGAAAACTTGTGTAATAATATTTTGGATTTTAATTGTAAAGTGCATTTGATCATATGTTCACATGCTAATTTGCGCTATACAAATAATAAATGTTATCATCATGACAGTGCACTGCAGATCTATCAGCTATATATTCTTTTTGAAACTCGATTTACTGTTGGCTTTAGTTAGATTTGTTAGAGGCTCGATCGCAGTTAAGAAAAAATAATCAGTGCTGTCTTTTAAATCTTCTCGCCGAGTCTTGTATTATATTTTTGACAGGCTCGGCTCATTTAATAACAGATTCGTTTTACATTTAGTCAATAAGATCATATGTGTAGAATTTGCTCCTAGAATCGAGGGCTAAAGATGAGACGGTTTTACTTCTTGTGATATTATCTAACCTCCTTCATCAGCAGTTGAAACAAGTTAATAGGTTGATATGTTTGCCATATCTTTTATTGATCTAAAAATATTTTTGTTACTTGCAGAAAGTTAAGCGCGAGGAACTACAAAAACATCTGAAAGAGAGCTGTCCCGCACACTTTCATGGGTTGTTTGGTGAGCTCCAAAGACTTGTTTGCCAAGCTGGAGAAACGTTTGGCAATTCTGGAAGCGAAAGAGCTAACAAGAAAGTAAAGAAGGATCTTCTTGGTTCACTCCCTAGAGTAATGAGGGCTATGCAGAACAGTGTTAACACTGCTATTTTTAAGGCAGAATGCGCGGATAAGAAGTACGTGGAACTTACGCAGCAGTACGAAGAGCTAAAGGCCAGATTCGATGTGATGCTCAGAAGTATTCCTGAGCCACTAAGAGCGGACCTTCCAAGAAATATTGCCGCTTTTCAAAACTGCGATCGCTGCTTTAATACAAACGACATTATTCACCTTTGTCAGCAACTGGTAACCCAGTACCATGAGGTGACCAATCATCATCAACGTTTGCACCGGCAAGTTTTTGCTCAAAATGCAAATATTTTGTATCAACTTGAACAGCTCGAAAGTCGTCAACGACGTATTGAGACGGAGAACAGAAATCTACGGCGAAAGCTGAAACAAACAGAAGATACCGTAAGGACATTGGAAAGTCAAGTAGAATGCCAGGGCATCGCTCTTGGAAACGTTGCTCTGGCAGATCTTGGAGGGCTCGTTAGACAACAGGAAGTAAGCAGCTATGATGGAACTCTTCTGTGGAAGATATCGGACTTTGCAAAGAGGAAGAATGACGCACAATCAGGATCACACATTTCGTTCTACAGTCCTTGCTTTTACTCAAGTCCTCAAGGGTTCAAAATGTGTGCAAGAATATATCTGAATGGAGATGAGAATGCTAAAAATACACATATTTCATTGTTCTTTGTGATTATGAAAGGAGAGAACGATGCACAGCTCATGTGGCCATTCAGACAGAATGTTACTCTCATGATACTGGATCAAGATAACATGGAGCACGTTATCAAGGAATTTCGGCCAGATCCAAACAGTGCGTTTTTTCAAAAACCCTCGAGAGAGATGAACATTGCGTCTGGATGCCCCTTGTTTTTCCCCCTGTCAGACCTTGATAAACACGCCTACGTCCGTGATGACACCATGTTTGTGAAGATCATCGTGGATCCGGAATAGAATGATTTACTTCTCAACTCCGTTTCATTGACACATTGCAAAGTTAGTATTATTTTTAACACAAATGATAACTGTTAGTTTTTTCATTTTGGCAGTGTCATTCCTTTTTCTTCGTCAGTGCGTTATTGAACCTATAGAAAAAATAATAGTAGTTATGATTGATACTCAGATAATAGAATATTTTATGGTATTAATTGAATTGCGTAAATAATTAATTTAATTGTTTGTTAAGTGTTGTTCTTAGATCTTTTTTTGGACCCCGCGGTGTACTTTTGTTATAAGGTTTTTTTTGCTACCGATAAGTCGGGTTTAAACAACGTGTATAAAGTTTTAAAGTTTCAAATGTCCCTCAGAACGCACTAAATTGTGCGAAGAGTTCTCCAATTGGTCGCCCTGCACCGGTTTGAGTTGAGTTCTCCTACGTCGAACGCGATTATTTCATCGTGATTTTTTTTGAGTTTCTTGCCAAAATGATTTATGATCTTTTAGAATCGTGACAAAGGATATGCGCTCATTGTTGTAAAGAGGAGAGGGAAACTCTTAATCTGCTTATTTTTAAAGAGCGTCGAAACACCAATGAGTTTAAAGTTCAGGTAACATGAGACAAAATTACTTTAAGAAAACACGGACACAGTTTTTGGTCATTCTGTTGCAAATTATTGGTTATGTCTGTCAGTTTGAGACGTTGATAAAATTACTTGGCAAAACACAGACACAGTTTTCGGTCATTCTGTTGCAAATTTGTTCATTATGTCTGTGCGGACAAGGAAAACAGAGTTTAATCTTGGGCGTTTTCCTCTGTTGATATTAGGTTTCATCATTATCTCTGTTTCTAAGAGTCTCTGTCTAAGAAAGTGTTCCAGGGCAACACCGTGGTGGTCATCCGATTTGGCTAAAACTTGGCACAGAAGTTGGGTTTGATGAGATATTGCAAAAGCCGCTTTGGTTTCCTAATCCGATTTTTTGTTCCCAGGTTACAAGGGGGTCCAATATTTGCTTTCCGTGTGCGTTCCGCCAAAATCCTATCTGATTGTAGGCAAATATGAAGTGCTACAATCTCACAGTAGTAAGCTCTGCTGCCAAATGATTTTGATCATAGTAAACCGTTATGATGATCCTTTTACTCTACGCCAATAGATTAGATGTTATCTGGTAAAGAGAGGTCTGGACTTCTCATACCATTAACAGCATCTGAATTCAACTTAATAAGAGAGATATATTTTTTTTTATTTTCACATGACATCCAGTCAAAATCTATAAGGCAAGGTCATCTGAGCATGCTAAAATGATGATTATTTTCCCATTATTTATTATTTGAGTGGCTAGAGGTCAAAATTTGCAGGCATACGCGCTGCAAAAGATCTGGTCTTGATACTTTCTCACAGTGATCTTATTGGTTGTACTTTGGTTAATAATAATAAATGTTAGGAAATAATGTTTATCTGACCTGTGAATCATTTGACCAGATCACTTGTCCATAGCCTTTAGCCATAGCCGTTCCTTAAGCCAGCGAAGCTGAATACTTACTTGAACACTTACTCAGACAGAGAATCTTAAATGTTTGATGTTTTGCGAAGAGCAGGAAATTGGGCATAAAAACTGCTATCGTAAAAGTCAATTGTATGGATTAAACTCCATAGAGGGTCGTGCCCGTTAGGGTAGTCGGTAAGAACTACCTCAACTACTACCCTCAAACTTTACCTCAACTACTACCCTCAAACTTTACCTCAATTACTACCCTCAAACTATACCTCAATTACTACCCTCAAACTTTACCTCAACTACTACCCTCAAACTTTACCTCAACCACTACCCTCAAACTTTATCTCAACTACTACCCTCAAACTTTACCTCAACTACTATCCTCAAACTTTATCTCAACTACTACCCTCAAACTTTACCTCAATTACTACCCTCAAACTTTACCTCAACTACTACCCTCAAACTTTACCTCAATTACTACCCTCAAACTTTACCTTCACTACTACCCTCAAACTATACCTCAACTACTACCCTCAAACTTTATCTCAACTATTACCCTCAAACTTTACCTCAAGTACTACCCTCAAACTATACCTCAACTACTACCCTCAAACTTTACCTCAACTACTACTCTCAAACTTTACCTCAATTACTACCCTCAAACTTTACCTCAATTACTACCCTCAAACTCTACCTAAACTACTACCCTCAAACTATACCTCAACTACTACCCTCAAACTTTACCTCAACTACTACTCTCAAACTTTACCTCAATTA
>JAOBRD020784746.1:0-13691 GCA_027575215.2 Hydrozoanthus sils
TATTTCAGCTTTTTGATTAAGTTCCAGTCATGTCTTGAAAGTCTTATTTCTGATTAATTAGCAACTTTTAGTTTCCTTAGTACTTTGCAGGTTAGTTTGTTTATCTAATGGAATTGAAGATTTCCCAGCATTGAGTATTATGGGCATTTTAAATGTTGCATGCGCAACAACACTCGATCAGCTAGATTTTGCCAAACAATAGAGTAGTCCCTTTTCCTGTTAACGCCCTAGACTTACAAGGGTATGCTTAACTTTGTCTGTAGCAGTTTAATAACTGCACAGAAAAAAGGGGTTTTAGGTTAATTTCTTGGAAAACAGATTAGTTACCATGGTAATGTTTGTTGTGTTGATAAAAATACAATGTGTTAAAGATATTATTCTGCCAGAAATTTCACTGCTGAATGTGTTGAATGAACTAATATATAGCTAAGCCTTGATCCCAATAAAGCCATTGGCAACAACAAAATACCTGTTGTTTACATAAAGAGGGTGGCTGAATTTATTTCACAGCTTCTTTTATATATTTTCAACACATCAAT
This sequence comes from Hydrozoanthus sils, assembly GCA_027575215.2. NCBI lineage: Eukaryota > Metazoa > Cnidaria > Anthozoa > Zoantharia > Hydrozoanthidae > Hydrozoanthus > Hydrozoanthus sils. The sequence goes on from JAOBRD020784746.1 coordinate 540, forward strand.
TTCAACAGGTATTTTCCCTGGTGAAACGAAAATTGCAAAAGTCCTCCCTTTATTTTTAAAAAGTGCTACTGAAGCCATTTCATCATTGGTACTTTTAAAGCTCTAAGGGCTTTTCTTACACTTCTATTCAACTGTAAATGAATAGAAGTGCTTACCTGACCATTTCAAGTCTGTGAAATAAGCTAATTCAAAATAAGGCATTCAGTGTGAACAAAATTCAAAACATACGACGGCAATCTTTGATGTCACATGGTTTGAAAGATACTAGCGTTAACAGCAAACTGGTGAGTTTATTTCTCAAACACTGGGCCATTGGCCATGAAAACTTTGTCATGATCATATGAATTGGACCGAGAAAAGTGAGATTAATCTCCTGCCTTGCAAAACATGTGGCATCACACATATCTAATGAACTTAAAAAGTGTTCCCAGCTTTGGCACTAAAATAGCGAAACTTTAACTAATCATCTGGAAAAGAATGTGTTTTACTATCAATTGGCTTTAGAAAGAAATGTAACACCACCTTGGCAACTCTTGATTTTATTCAGAGAATTACAGATGCTACTAATAGCGGAAACATTTCACTAGGTGTTATTCTTGACCTATCAAAAGCTTTAGATATTGTCTGCCACAGTAATGATAATACCCTCAAATGGTTTGGTCTCCAAGATCGCTAACAGTATGTTTGCATTGATGGAATAAATTAATGTTCTAAAACAATCCTTTATGGGGTGCCTCAAGGCTCTATTCTTGGACCAATTCTGTTTCTCATTTTCAAGTTATTCATCAACTCTCCAAACGTTCCCCTCGAGGGGGAAACAATTACAGTGGAAAGCAAAGAATAAAGCTGGCCTTTCCAAATCCATTGTTGCACATAGAATGCTTTCCCTAGCATCAATTCATTGATCTTGACTAATAGAAAGTTATTTTAAGAAAAATAAGGTTGGCAATTGAATAAAGGAAGAGCTGTATATTCAGACTGCTTTTAATGACAAACCTGTTAAAACTTTCACTCACTAGCTCACTAAATTACCTTTTTTATGAATATCTGACCAAGAATGCTTTAAAATATTGTTCATTCCATCTCACCTAAGTATTAGTTTAGCATTTATAAACCTTTTCAAGTGCATAATAGAAGTTGGGCTGTAAGATAAGAAAAAGTGTTTTTTGATTGCAACTGAATACCAAAAAGGTTTTATTAATCTTTGTCTTCGAAATCTGAATGACTGGTAACAATGCACTAATCATAAGATGACAGATCAATTTTGTGAAGAAATTTCTGTCAAGTAAATTATTGACTAAAAAGGGATAGCTTCAGATGCACACCAAATTAAGTCAGTATATCTCAATCTCAGTGACTCAGTTCGTGTAACCTGCTTACCAGCTTTAAAATTATTTCATAGCTCCGTCAGACATAAGAACTGATTAGTTAGCAAACCACATACTTTCAGACTTAACTTTGATCAACAATTAGTGGCCATATATATTTTCAACATGTAATCCAAACTTCCAGATTTATTGGCCAAGAAAGCATGTAAGCTTCACTCATTCACAATCATTGTTTATCATTTTATTAGAAACAATAACTCTTAGTTTTAAAAACAGTTGCAATGGTTCCACACAATGCTGGCTTTGAGTTCCAATTATCTAGTAGCCAGTGTTCATTTTTTGGTACAGCATTGGCCACCTATTGGTGGCCACGTTTTGCCTAGCTCAGAGGTTAAACTTTCAGGTTATAATAATGTTGATCAAAATTTAGTTATAAATGTACTTACTTGCAAGTGCACTGCACAATTTTTACAAAACATAGTTTGATATGTGGATCTATGTGTGATCTCATTGTTTACATTTCCCTCATTTTCATAAATCAAACTTCAACATTGAGACAAAATGAGTCCAAAATTTGACAGTGTCGCAAAGTGAATAATCATTGAAAGTTTTAGCTCGACAAATAGGGTGGCTGAATTTATTTCACATTAAAAGAGATATAGCTTCCAAAGTTTTTAATTTACAAAGATTGGATGGCTCAGGGTGGCAAGAGTTGCTTCAACTACAACAACAACAACAACAATCGATTACTTCACCTTGACTGTAGCTGGATTAGGTTAACAAATTTTTAAAATTACACAGTAAGGTGCTGGCTACCCGGAATAACCATGAGGAGCTATACTAACCGTATACTAGCCGTATACTAGCCCTATACTAACTCCATACAAATATTATAAATTTTGGTGTTTTAAAAGGCTCACCTCTTCGAAAGTATCCAATGTATCAAGTTGCATAAAACTGTCGTGCACTAAGGGAGTTTTAGAAAATAAGCCCAAGATAATGCATGCTCTGATTGGTTATAGCTCCATTTTTTATTACTGATTATAAAATAACCCAAATAGTCCGCGCACTGTGATTGGTAAATAAACTGTGGTTTATTGTGCCGATAAACCACAGCTAGAAAGCGAAAAATGTTAGTTTCGAAAAAATGGCCCTCACTAATGACAGCTTTCCGATAATTTAGCTCGAAAGTGAACAAGGTAGACTCAGAAAAAGTAGAGCTAAGTTCAACAACGAGATAATAAAGAAAAAAAACTGAAATTGAACTTAAAGTGCAAAAAAGGAAAGTGATCGATCGATGAACAATTAGAAAGTATCACACAAAGTCAAGTAAGTGTTCTTCCGGGTTTGTTGAGACAAAAAAAGGCTTATTTCGTTTAAACTACAATGAAATTAAATGGATAAATTACAAAAAAGCAGTGCCGAACCTAAGTGCTAGCATTTAATTACAAAGTGTTCAAACCTGCCGTCCATTCAACAACTTTGCAAGTGCAGCAATGTCCTTTCTGTGGCACTTTGGTGATAGCAAGCCCCACTCAACTCAAGTTAAAACTGCTATAAATGAACTAAGGCCTCCACTACAACAGCTGCAAGTGCCATTAATCAGTATGGCCACAACACAACTTTGTTCAACCACATGTTTTCTTCTTGCCAAATCGAAAATGACACAATCTACGTTTAGAACCATACTGGCGTGTGATCCCAGAACAGTGGTTTCTAGCCTTTTCTTTTTGAACAGAAAACTTACTTTCAATGTACTTTCCGAAGATAATGTAATCTTTGTTCAGTTAACGATTTTTTCTCTTGTTGAGATAGTTTTGAAAACTTTCTTAGTTTGCGGCCAGTGGGCAGTGAAATGAGATTCGGTTTGTACCATCCTTTTGATTGGCCGTTTTGTTTGATTTGCTGCATCTCAGGAGAATTGAGATTTTGATCTATGTAAAACAAAGTTCCCTTGTATTAGTTTGGTGTTTCTTTTCAAAATTATTTCATAAAAGCAATAAACCATACTTTTTTATGGGTTATAAGGATAATAAACCACTTGGGATGTTGTGAGAACACTCGAAAATTCTGTAAACCCCTCGCCTTCGGCTCAGGATTTACAACTTTTCTCGTGTTCTCCCAACATCCCACATGGTTTATTATTCTTATAACCCATAGGTTTATTGCTTAAATAGAAACCACAGCATGACGTCACACATCGCAAGAAATCAGTTAAATTGATCATTTTTTTCTGTGTGGATTGGAGAGGTTATTTTCTAAAAGGAATAAAACAGCCTCATTTGTGTTCATAGACAAAAACAGAAAACACTTTGTCGTAGCAGACACTTCAAAAGTAGAGAGAAAACTTGGCTCCGCCTCATTTTCTTCTCAAGACTTTTCTCGTGTTCTGCTACGTCATAGCGTGTTCTATTTTTGTCTAGAAACACACGCGAGGCTGTTTTATTCCCTTATGAGTAAGACCCCTAAGACTTATAGAACATGGCTGAATGCACTGGGGCCACCCAACATTTCAAATAACTAAATTCAAATCATAGCTAATAATTCGTATCAGTTTTGCGTTAGAAGAATGATTCTCCTGAAAATACAATATTTGGATTAGGTTATATCGCCTCATTAAGCTTATTGTGGGCCACTCAAGCACGACTAGAATGAATGAAAATGCTGATCGGTATGTCAAGACGATCAAACCATGTTCGAAGTCTCTCTGAATGCTCCAATATATTAAAACAATCCTTCTGACAATTCAAACTTTGACGGATAATGCATTCACGATCCTTAATATGAAATCAGAATTTATCGTCTTAGATAAATATTGTTTATTTAACGGTCAAAGAAGTTGAGTACTGCAATTAATCGAAGCCGTAGACGTGTATCGATCACTAAATCTAATTTAAACTTGTCATTTCAACTTTTTACAGTTTTTAGACTCTTGTTAGAAAACCGTAGATAGCAGCTAAAATGACTGTATGCATATTAAACTCTAATGTTTTCTAAGAATATTTTCTTACAATGGTTTTCGCGATGTCAAGTTGTCGCTGTTTAATATAAACAATGAAACAAAGAATTCATTGAAAACTTTGTAAATAAATGATGTTAGACGAAGTTAAGTTTTACTACAGAACTCGGTCGTTTAGAATAGCTTTCTACATGTATCGGTAATCAAGTTCTATAGTCTAGACAAAGGTTAGCGAGTCGTTAGGATAAAATTTAACATAAATAAAAAAAACGCAGACTCTTAACCAACAAAGGGAAACCAGGAAAGGCCGGGGTTTACGATATCAGGCTCCTGCCAAATCAAAGTCACTGTTTTAAAGTTGAATTACTAAACGGAGTACTTACTGCGGGTGAATTGCTTTCACTGCTGCACTGTGCCATCTTCACAAGCACTTTGCTCATTAAAATGCAAACTGGAACCCAAGCTCCGCGCATTTTTATGCAACTGAAAATTTTCGAGAGTACAGTAGCCGAAAGACTTACAGCAGTACAGTATTAGTATAGGTGATCGCATGGGGCCCAGTAAAATTTAGGATTTAACTTCACGAGTGTTTTCAATATTTTTTTCAAAATTGCCCGAGTACAGTCGAACCCGTACCCATCAAGACAGACACCCTGATAAGACGGACACCTCCAAAAGACGGACACCAAATCTTGGTCAGTTCCTGCCGTATGTTTTCTCAGTCATTTACTGTATTTTAAAGTGCCAATAACCTTTTCTTATCTAAAATTACTTATCTTAAAATGATCATTTCCGAAAAAAAATTTTGATTGAAAAAAAATTCGAATTTTTTACGAAACTTTTAACTCTACATTTCTTTGATCAACCTTTGTCGCTGATCATAAGGTTGACAGGCTCACTGTGACATAGATTAAGGAATTTGCATCACTGTCGCATTAAAATAAAACTAATTCTGTATGAGGAAGAAAGTTTTAAAGAAACAATCAAGCTGCAATACATCTTTCTGGCACTTTTACACCCCACTTTTGTTGCTATACGAGGAGCAGTGTTCCTTAAGCTATGTCATATTGACCGCACGTCCTTTACGTCACCTCAACTCGTCATTTGGTGTACCAAAATGGCAGCGATTTTCACTGTTTTTAAAGACTGGTAAAACTTTGGCGTTTTGTTCAAATCAAAATTTTTTTGCGAAATGTTCTTCTTAAGATATATACTTTTAGATAAGAAAACAGAAAACGAAAGGTTATGGGCACTTTAAGTCTCTACTATCAAGTTTTTTCAACGATGTTAGTCAGGACTGGCAAAACAACTGGTGGAGCATCTTTTATTACAGCCATACTCAGTTTGTCCTTCCATGGGGCCATATTAGGGGGGAAAGGCTGATCGATTTTCTGAATCTCAGCGGAGATAATTGTGCGAAACCAAAATTCCGTCTGCTTCATGTACTGAATGGTCTGAATGGCATAATGGGGACAGGTAAAAAGGTGCACGTTGTTTACTTCTGCAAGGTTCTTTGATTCAGATGTTGCCCGGCGTCAACTGTTGAAAAACTCATTGAATTCATTGGCCAGTTCCTTCATCTCCTATGAATATGCTGGTTGCGGTTTCTCTGTGGCTGGAATACAGTTCCGTTTTACTTTCCACCTTGCACTGATACTATGATTGTTATTTTAAATCTCTCTCTCTCTCTCAACATACTTTCTCTCAGCCTCAAGTAATGCCCTCTTTACTTTTGTCTCGGTAATCACAATAAATCTGCCAATTAGCAGCCAAATCTGTCACAAGAGCACTCTTGTTTGCTTGATCTCTTTTTTTAATAGTTCTTTAATTAATGTCTTCATCCATGACCGGGCAATGTCGTTGTTTGATCTCTGTTTCTGTTTGTGGGCGCATGATGGTCTAATACTTAGAATAAATGTTAAATAAAGTGATCTAATTTCGCATTCATACATCGATCGACATAGTTTCATTCCAAGGGATACGCTCTAGGTCATCTAGATCTGTGAACTGACAGGATAGTAGCGCTTATATATAGCTCCTTGGTATGATGACGTGCTTGGGTGGTGGTTTCGATACTTTCAGTTTCAAGGTAGCGTAGCCTAAATAATTAACCCTGATGTTGGTTTTTGCCTAACCACTGTTTGATGTTTCAGTCACACGAATTGGCTCTTTAATCAATTGGGTAGAGTTGGTAGAGTTCATGCTGCGCGCTGTGCACAAAAAATCCAGAAGAGCAATTGCTTCAGGGGAACGAGGCTTCAATAGGTCACAGTTCAAATCACCAGCCGCCGAACTATATCCTTCCCAAATGTCAAAGCCTTAGAATATGTGTCGATAAAGTCGTTCACAAACAAAAGATAAAGGATAAATGGTTTGTGGTGTCAAAATTCCTGTAATTGTGCGATTTTGATTGCTCTTAAAAGCGTGCTGTTTTGCCTTTCCTTTTTGCGGCCATATTGGAGTCGATGTCCTATGCTCTATATTATTCTCGCTGAAACAACTTTTAAATTTTTCGAAAACAAATTGTGGGCCATAATTATCTGTTTTAAGTGATACTGGGAGCCCATGCCTTGCGAAAAATGTTTTCTAGCAATCCAATGATCCTTCTGGACACAACCGACTTAGCGATCACTATTTCCATATATCTGCTAAAATAATCTACAAATACTAGTACTAGTAAATAGTCCCCTGATGGCAAAAGACCCATCAAGTCTGTAGCTAGGTGTTGCCGTGGCTGATCAGGCAATTCAGTTATCTTTAGTGGCTCAGGACGAGGTACATCTGGCTTACTTCTGTACAAGCTCACACCCATGACATCATTTACACCTGCGCACAGTAGTGTGACGGTCTATGTCTGGCCATCACATCTTTTTCCTGAGGTGCTTTTTGACTTTACAATACCCTGATGTATCTCATGTGCCAGGTGCTTGACACGCCTCCTTAATTTCTTGGGTACAACATAACGCGTGCCATTCGATATTAGTTTTCCTAGCATACACGGTTCATTCCACAGATACTTGTAAGCATGCAGCTGAACAATTGTCCCAACTTCCGTGTTGAATGCAGTCACGTAATGTACATAGCTCAGGGTCTGATCCAGATTCACGTTCCATTTCAGTAACACGAATGGCTTGTGGTGTCACACCCTCAGTAACATATAGTGCGTATTTTCTTCTACAACATAACAACCATTAAGTTGATCTTTCTGGTCTTTAACAAGACGCGACAATATGTCAGCAATCAGTTGTTTGCCTGAAATGTTTCTAACCACAAAACTACAGGGTTAACGTTGTAGCCGTAATACCGGCCACCGCTCAATTCCTTCGGTAGATCGCGACTTGCCTGATCAGATAACTTCAAGTGCTGTGTCACATGATTCCATACAAGCAAACGTGGAAAAATTCGCCAGCGGCGTACTAAGGCCAAGGCCTCTTGTTAAACTAAAACAGCTCAAAGACCTACAGGTCTTGCATCCGCAATCACCTGTGTCTTGGCGTCTGGATCAACATATGCTAAAGTTTCTCCATTTGAAAGTTTCCTTTTTAATAAATCAAAAGCGTTTTGCTGTTCTTTCTGCCACAAAAATGTTACAGTATTCCGAGCAAGCCTTCTTAGTGGCTTAGCAGTGGTAGCTAGTTCAGGTACAAAAAGTGCACAAAAGTGTACAAGTCAAGTCCAATGAAAACAATAGCCAAATTTTATTTGAAGACTTTATGCGCATGTCATTTTTTAAATTGGTAAATCCCACTGAGTTCGTATCAATTGCAAGGCTTTGCTTCCGTCTGCCTTAATATACAATCGATGGCGTGTCAAAGCCCCTCTCTGCAGACTTCTTCGGCAAATACAGAACATTATTAAGGTGGTTAACAGACCCTTTAAAACTTTAATATACAAGAGCTCCCTCAATCTCAAGTTCGACCAAATATTGATTTACAAAAAAAATATCATTTATAAAATTCTATATTTCCACGTTTACTTATAAAAATATGGCAAAACAGGAAGACACTTATTAGTGTATACCAGCTCGGCTACACGCGATTTGATTGGTTTAGAAATAGTAGATGTGAGACAATATTTACCTCCAAAATAGTAAATAATGAGACCGGAAAAAAGTGGCGGACGGAAGTAGTCGCTTCGCGACAGTTTCGGATCACGATATTGAAGTAGTTTGCTTTAAAAACACAGTATATTTAAAACAGCCTAAAGAAATTATGTTTTACGCCAGTTACGACATTTTGTAGTTGACAACTGTCAAAACATGTTTGTTGTATGTTAGACTGCTCACGCGTGATTCTCGCCACGCTCATAATAATTCAAGTGATGTGATAAAAGTGTTTTTTTTTCTTTCTTTCGTTTTCTTGAAAGGAAGTTTGTTGCCTCGCTGGTATATACTAAAACATTTATTGTACTTCAATTTCGGTGGATAGTGGCTTAATGAATGCCACTATCCACCTCAATTGAAGTAAAATAAGTGTTAAATACACTGAGAAAAGAACACATGGGAAACATTAGATAATGCAAAAAGGGTTTTTAAAAATGTGGAACAGTATGCCTGGAACTAGCCAAGCGAAAGTCATTAATATACAACTAGGGAAATTTTAGACAAAAGGAAAATTCACGAACCGGCTTGGGGGCATACTGCTGCAACTGAAAACGCAGACAAGAATTCTGAACCTCTGCCAAAAACGTTTACAATCTAAAACATCCTCTTAGACAAGTTGAGCTTTTTATTTAGAGTTTTAACCTTTTAAATGTAATTGCATTTCTGTTTAAATGCATTTTTAACTTATGCGTTTTCTTTCCATTTCTAACTTGTCGAAGGTTGTTAGTAGGCTGACGACCAATCGCTCGTGTTTTATAAATCTTCAACCAGAGAACGTTTCTTAATATTTAACTATTAAACCTATTGCTTTTAAATTTACTTTCAAATATTGTCAGGCGCGGATTTGGGGAGGGGCCGGTCGGGCCGCAAAGTTTACCACCGTAAATTGCTTTTCAAGTGAGACCGACCTTTACAGTTTACCATCGTAAACTCAGCTCTAGTAAGTTTCTATGGAGAAAGCAGGTAGATGAAAGGTAAGTTTACTATCGTAAACCGACCTCGAAAGGCTACGTTTTGGGTGTGTAAAATCTTAAATTTGTTTACTTAGTCGTTTAACCTGTCAATTCTTTTTAAAAAGTAAACATTGCAAGTGCAATGCCGTGAAGGAGCATGGGAGTAGAAGCTCTGGAGCCCAGTTGCGTTGTAAAGCGATTTTACAATAGTAAACTGTCTAAACTGTCTAGTGAGACCACAACCAATATCAGTTTTGCAACCGTAGAAACATTTTAGCTACCGTTAACATAAAGCAAAAAATAAATAAAAATAAAACACAACAAGGAACCAACTACACCCCACATGAAATTAGTGGGCCCATTAATCAGAGCAGTAATAAATCTGAATACATGCAGTCTAAAATTGCAGCTACTGTAGTTCATGACATTTATACTGAAGTCACCCATTAAGTAGCATAACTTTTTGTTTCCTTTACAGTAATCTTGTCAATAACTTCATTGAAATACTTCACGAATGGTGGAAGATATATACGGAGTTCTATAGACAACTCCAGTAGTAATATTCTTCCTACTTGGGACGGTAATATTGATTGAACTGAGAGAACCCCTTTTTTAAGTCTTAAGTAAAATCGGTTCTAGTTTAGTCCGTGTTTCTAAATTACCCGGTAAATATAAGGCAACCCCTCCAGTTTCCGGAACGATCTTTTCTACAGCAACTTTACAAGGACGACGAGTCTCAGATTGGCCAAAATTTAAGAACAATTTAAATAAAAGCTGAGGCTTATTGGGCTCGATAGCTATAAATTCTTTCTAAAACTTTACTGAGCATCGATCTTTAACTGAACAATACAGAATGAATAAGAAATGGTTTGCAGTTAATGCAATCGTCTGGCATGAGAAAATGACTCAGTGATCAATCCGCGATAAACCCGCGATGTGAATTTGCACTATTCGTTTTCTAATGCATGTATTGCAATATACCTTTACGTTTAGCTTTTCTTCGATTTAAATACACACATATAAAAATAAGAACAATTTGAGACACAAATCGCCAAAAAATTAAGAACAATGAGCGTCGGCCAGATTCACTGCATGGTTCTAATAAAAAAGCGTGTATTCATAACCATTGTTGGCAATCAGTACATACCATTTTATGACTATAATCTTTTAGCTACGTTTACTAAACCATTTGCATCAATTTAGACTTTGTAGTGATCAAGACTAAGAAAAAGATCACAGTGTTTAGTTATGATTGATGCTTTTCCTAGAAATTTTGTTTTTGTGGTATTATGGCCTATTAGCGTTTTTTTAAGTTAGTTGTCGAAACAATTATCATGCACCATCAAGTGCATGGGACATATATTGCTCGACTGAAGTATAAAGGGTATTTTAGCTATTAATTATATTTCATGGAAGAGGATTAAATGCATGACAAGGCTGCTTATCTGTATTGGTCCTTGTTCAATTTCATAGATACCTATAGTCTAAGGCTAACATTATCTATATGAGATAGGCTAATTCTGAGTTCTGAACAAAAGAAAATGTTTTATATTAAGACGTAAAAGAACCTTTTTGTTATGACTGGACACAACAGTGAGCCTTGCCTAGACTGACCCGGGACCTCTGTATGATCCAAGATCTCTGTTAGCAACAACTTAAGGAGTGGAAAGAATATCTTTCTCCTGCACAATGAACAATATCATTAACTTACCGTACGTTTACCACGCTCTTCATGCATTAATGGCAGGAATCTTTTTCGCCAAACTTTCTGTGAGAAATCTTCTTTAACTGAAGACATTATAATTGCGCCTTTTATGTCTTTCTTGCTTTCAAGATAGCATCTACTCTTGTAGCTATGAAGCTTTGCCAAGACTGTTCTTGATTTACCCGCTGGATATTTCTTGCACTCGATGTGCTCTTTTAACAGTGAACCTCACTCACTCATTAGTAGTATTGTACATTGAGTTTCGTCAGCAGAGATTTCGCAAATTGCTCCTTTTTGATTGGTTTTAAAAGTCATCAATCCTCTATATGATTAATAATTCTTTAGATATCACCTTCTTAATTTTACTTTCGGATTTGGACTCTTTGTGCTTTTTGTAAGTGCTTTAATCAGCTTTAGCTCGATCACGGTTTCTTTTTTCATCAGTACCACTCAGAATTTGTTGTAATGACGTCCGTTAGCTTCTACACTCTTTTTTTTAAATAAGAACGTCGAATTTTTCGACTGAGGCTAAACGTTCTTAAATATTTTCGAGATATCAGCCTCAAATGTTCTTAAATATGTCCTACTGATGACAAGACATGGATAGAATAGAAGTTACACTTGAAGATAATTCACTATATGTACTCTGCTGCTTATCAGTTGGCATAAACAAAGTGATTCTTCAGTGACACTGCGACATAAGTTAAACATTTGCTGGAATCTGGTTATCCAACTCAGATTAGTTTTGTTCAATGACTAATCAGTTAAATAATTGTCATAATTTGTGTCATTTGTGAGATAAAACTGTACTAACTTTCTTGCCAGTTTGTCTTAAGAGATATACCTGTAAGGACTGCGATTTGGTAAATGAAAAAACATGTGATGTAAAATTGTGATCTGCGAACCTAAGTCAAGAAGCCCACCGAAAAGCAACTTTTTTTAATAACACTGTCTGAATTATTTGCTAATAATAAATAAATGTTCTTCACCTTTTCTCGGCCTCAGCATGTTCTAAACACGTTCTTAAATTTTTGGTGATTTTCAGCCCATGTTTTTATAAAAAAAAGTTCTTATAAAAAGAGTGTATGGATGAATCATCTATCCGTTTGCAACGAACGTAGAAAAAATCTTTTCAATGTGTTTTTGAACGTTTAAACATTTTTTTATTATAAGAACAAACTTTATAAGAACACCCAGGCTGAGGTCACCAGGGTGAAATTCTGATCAGACAATTTTAACAGTTTTATTTAATCCTTGTACAAAGATTGAGACATACATATTATGAACACAATAACACTGCTAACCGCTCTTTTCATTTTGTTAAGCTCGTCACGTTTGCGGAAGTTGTATTGATAGCTTCAAGATTTTTATCGCATACCGCTGGCGCTGGATGAAACTGTGGAATGCACTAACAGACACGTATTTCTTAGCTGCGCCTTTTTATTGTTCCGCGGGCAACTAATCCAGTATGTCTTAATATATATAAGGAGATAAGAACGATTAAAGACCAACTCGAAGCTAATATTGCCAAGTAGTTAAGAACAGCCCAGCCTCCACCGAAAGTATTTGGTTCTTACAAAAAAAGCGTTTGTGAGCTCGAAATTTTACTTGCGGTAATAAGGATACAAGTTCACATCATGACTAACTTTTCCAATGGAGCTTGTTTTCAAAGGCCACGTGTACTGTGTTCGCCATGATGTGCAAAAAGAAAAAAAATCAGCTAAACGGCAAACATATCAAGTTGTTGCCGCTTTCTACAATACTCTAAGAAGCTGTGATCCTGCACATTTAACTGCCAGAGGAGTTTTTAATAGATAATTCGGTAAAGTTTTGTTCTTTCGGGTGATGGAAACCGTTCAGCAACTCTCTCTTAACATTGACTGAGAATTTTCGATTAATGTGACGACTTAATACCCGGCCATCAAGTTGGACATGTATATAGCACGGGTGAGAACCCAGGATAAGACTCATTGATCAATAAGCCAGTTCGGAATTTCAGAAATGCATGCGCGCGACGGGATAAAATGAATTATTATAAAAAAAACAACTGGATATTGAATTTTAAGCAATTTGATTGGTTCCCTACTCACTGTATAATATCTCAT
>JAOBRD020784850.1:0-13691 GCA_027575215.2 Hydrozoanthus sils
ATAATTTCACTTGCGTGTTGTCAAAATTCTAGCGAATTTCCCTCGCCTAAAGGCTCGGGAAATTATTTGAATTTTGAGAACACGCGCGTGAAATTATTTCCAAATTTCACTCGTCACCATTCGATTACACATACTAATCAGTTACGTTAAAATGAACTTACTGATTATCATGACTCTCCCCAGGCTTCCCATCGAACTTTCGTAGCTCCAGTTATCCAGTTATTGATTTGGATCGGAGTTAAACTGCCTATGAAATGAAAAGTTTTGTTACCTCGATTAGTGGATAGAAATTGCTTAATGAGGAATAGCGATGATAAGGTTTTAGTGTCAAAATATTTTATTGTTCTCAAGATAATAACATTTAATGTTTTCCGAACTGATAACGTCACAATCACAAGTTAAGGCAGGCAAATTTACATTCTTTTATAAGTCTGCTTCAATCCATAACTTTTGGATCAGTTTTTTTCTATTAGCTTCTCCATGAGGCTAGAAAGTCTACACAGAGCGTTGCTCCAATTATGAAACCCCTTATGAGCCAAATTTCGACCGATGATCTATCTACTTCGAGATACATCATCAGCCCGTGTTTGGTTTAAATTCATTTCATTTTCATTTAATAGGCACTTTAAGGATTGTGCATGTGTTCCTACATTTTTGATCAGTTAGCTTGCGTCGCAGACTGTCCAAACGTCCGGTATAGTCAGTCTGCGTATTTGTTCACAATAAGCCGTTTGAGTCGCAAGGATTTATGTATTCGCTTTTCATTGGCTCGTTTAATACATGCTTTCATACACGCTTCGTGATTGGTTTAATTCTCACACAATGCCAAGAATGGTTTTCACTTGTCATTTCCGCTAGTTCAGTTCACTTATCAACGTGTCGAAGTTTCTGTTTAGTTTTGACTTATTAGAACTGCCGAAGAATTATATTTTTTTGAAGGCAATGCGTTTAAAAACTCTGGAAACGAGGCACATTTCTCACACAGAAAGACATTGCCTGAGAGCCGGCTCGCAAGGTAAGGAAAGACAGAATAGACCGTGCATTGACAGCTAACACATGTATATTTTTTTTTAAAAAAAGAGATCTGCTGGAGATCCAAACAAACGAAAGTATAAGAGAGGGCAAATTTCCAAACCAGACATCGTCCCACATCAGTGAAGTATCAGCGACTTGCAAATAAAACAATGTCCTCATTATTATTGCAAATTTTGTTCTCGTCCTTTTTTGAAAAAGCACGATCGAATATTTTAGGGTAATTGGGACGAAACAATTTCATGCGTTGACAGAGATCGCTAGTCTTCCGCATGTTTTGCATTTGAACACGAGTAAACATTGCTGTAAAAAATGTTTTAAAAAACTAATAAGGCGGTATACCGTTGGGAAAGAGGATACTTAGAGCTTGAATTGAGAAAAGTGTTTTTATCACTCCAACTCGAGTTCAAACTGTTCTTTCACGGCTGTGCCTGAAAGCCCTTCGCCAACTTCGACACAACTGAACTAGCGGAAATGACAAGTGAAAACCATTCTAGGCATTGTGTGAGAATTAAACCAATCACGAAGCGTGTATGAAAGCATGTATTAAACGAGCCAATGAAAAGCGACTACATATATCCTTGCGACTCAAACGGCTTATTGTGCACTAATACGCAGACTGACGTTTGGACAGTCTACGACGCTGGCTAATCAGTTTAAGAAATTAAGTTTCATGTTTTTATGCGTTTCTTTAATTAGTTTACCTTTATTACAAAATTTGCCTTACAGAGGATCAAATCGAGTTTGAAAAAAAAACGCTTCCCGTTCAGATTTTGCTAGTTGTTAAAAAGTGTGTTTGGCAAAGAATGCAAAGATTAAAATTAATTTCTTTCCTGTTTTCTTTTGTAGAACGTTGCATTTTTGAAATTTCGAAAGTTGCGTAGGTCTACAAGAACTAACGAATTCTGTTTGATCATAGTGATGTGTGACAACCTTGTGTGGTTTTAGAATATTAATCTAAGTTTTAAACGCACCGAATGCAAGTTGGGGCCCAGAGATCTGTTGCGATCAAGAAGTACTATTAAACGTATTTCTGAAAAACTGATGTGGGACCGAAAAAGATGAACAAACACGCAGTTGTAAGTTTTCCTTCATTTTAATTAAGTTTTGTTATTGTAGTTTTTCACAAACATCTGTTATCTCTTAGTTTCCTTTTTTTCGAAACACGCCGTCAATATGACTATAACCCAAAATGCATTTATCATTTGTATCAAAACAAAACTGTTTTAACAAATAAAATTTAATTAAACAAACCTGTATGTAATTCAACTTTTCTTCTTCAAATGTAAAATATTTATTAAAAATTTAATTCAATTTTAAATAAAACCTGTGTAAAATTCAAATTCTCCTCTTTAAATAATGCTGTTTCTAACTCTTGTAACTAGATATTTATCAGATACGCAATTCAGCTTGTTAGCTGCGAGTTGTCTCTTTAGTGAATCCAGATCTTGTTTCTGTTGTTATTACATTACTTAATATTTACAGATCTTTCAAAAACTGTAGCAGTTTTCAAATATAATGAGGAAACCATAAATACACAATTACTTTACAGTGACACTAAGTTTTGCTATTTCCATACAACAGCTTACATGACGTCCCTGGGTAAACAAGACATTCTGTTTTGTTTTCAGTGTAATAAAGGTGTTAAGCGAAAGCGATGAAGAAGTAAGGCCTTAATCGTGTTTGTGTAATTTGTATTGGTTGTTTTGGTACACTGAATTTACATAAGGTTTAAGTTTAACTGACCAAGGTTTTGGTACTTTCTGTTTGCAGCCATGACGTTCTTTCTCTTTTGAGTTGTTTACTTGGAGTTACATTCAATTTTCCTTGCAAAGGTTCCGCTTCATTGCGTCATCAGTCATCCTTTTTTCTGCAGAAAAGATCCTCAGTGAAGGAAAGGCTTTCTTAATAATCTTCATCTGTTTTGTTTTGCTACCATCTTCAAACAGTTCACAGCCAAATGTCTTTCGTTCGTGTCTTTTGCTTTCTTTTGGCATAACGTCCATTGTGTCTGCTTGGCTTGCCTGGCGTGCAACCGGCTGCCAGTTTTTGCTCAGTGTACCTTTTGAAGAACTTTTAGATTTCATTCGATTTTCTTCCAAGCGGACCCAAGAATCACTTACATCCATTGCAAGGCGATACATTGCCATTGGAGCATAAACCGTTACGAAAATGAAAGAAAGTGAACCTCAGAGAAGGATTAGGAAATCGAGTTGATTGACTCTAATGAATATTGTTTCTACAGGCCAACTCAATACGGCCACAGATTTTCTGTTCGGTATCCAAAAAACGTCTTTCACGTTCAGCTCTGTATGGCCGACTGACAGCACTTGCAGTCAGTTATAATATTTATATAGAGATGACCTTGTTGTCAAATACAAAAGGTCGAGTGGTTGCGCATGTGACATTATTCTGTTAAGCCAAAGTAAATTTATGGTGCGACGGATGTGACACTGTCCGTCAATGTATTAAATGGTGATCTTCTGCCAATGCAAAATATTTGAATTAACCAGTACGGCCACTCGCCCATGATTCTTTAACATGTGATGAATTGACTTTTAGTTTTACCATGGCGTCACAAACCCTTCTTGCGATATTTTTCGGAAATATACATTCTCATTCGTATTTTTTTTTTTAAAAAAACTTTAAAGATCAAAAAATATTTTAAGAAGAGATGTAATTAATTTACACTCAAGCCTTGTTTTGAATCATGTATTTGTTGTCTGTGTCGTTTTGTAATCCCATGAGTTGCTATGATGCTTACTTTAGATTGAGCAATTAAGAAGTTTTCTTTAAAGTTATTGTTTTTTACATAAAAACTCCTTGAAAGAAGTTTTAAGCTTTTGGGTGGAACGGAGGTGAAATTCAACACTTTACGTTGTGTTTACGTTGTTGCAGGAAACACAGGTACGTTCGCTTCTGATCAGCGCATCGTTTATGGTCATGCCCGAAGGAACATTGTGATTCAAACTTTGTTTAGTACACGAATAATTCTGTGTCATAATAAGCATTTCTGTAATTGTTTAAAATGGGATAAAAATTACCGCAGTTTAAACAAAAACACGAATAATTCCGTAATATGTTTTAATTGCCGCCGGAGCGATAGCGACGGCAGCAGTTTCTATTCTGTCAGAAAAACTCGATATTTACTTCCGGTTTTCCATCTGCTTTCCATATATGGTTGCTTCGGCCTCTCGAAACCAATCAGGGGAGTGAATTCATGGCTTTTTGCTTCCGGTATTTGTGGTGTTCCATATATGGTTGGTTCGACCACTGTAGATCAATCAGTTTCTGCGTAAGGTTTGTTTGTTGTTTCCTTTGTCGAACACTCGACTCGTCGAATGAAGTTGGAGTGTGTGCGATCGGCTCGAGTGGTCTTTGAAAGAAAGGTTAAATGCATCTACTAAGTAAAAATTTACAGCAAGGAAGCAATCATTAAGTATCAGAAAGCTTCAATGAGCTTTCGAGAGGAAGGCAATGTGCTTTTATTACTCTTTCTTCTTTTTTATGCAACGAACGCGTCGCTGTCAACTCGCGGACACAATCAGTCATTGATCGAATTCATAGCATGTTAATTCAAACAATTTAGTACCCAATTAGGGGTACTTTACGCGCCTCGATAATCAGGCTGCACTTCGTTCTTCTTAAAAACTACTAGTTATTAAATTACATATTCAATCTTGTATACTCAATATTGTTTACAGATATACGGAGAGTACACTTATTGATACCTATAACAGAAAATATGAAAATGCAAAATGTTTGTTTGTTAATACAGTACGTTCGTCTTAAAAACGATTATAGATCAGTTTCCTACTCGAATTTAAAACGTTCACATCATGAATTCAACACATTTTTCGTTGGTAGTTCGAACTTGAAGATCATTTTCCTTACATCTCCAATTTACAATGTTCACATAAATTTAAAACTTCCTGGCGCAAATACACAGTTCAGAATAACACCGCAATGTGTCTTACAGATTTACAGATACACAGAGTAAACTACAGGTAAATTTCCCGTCAACAATGTTTTATTTCACCAAGAGAAAAGAGAAGTCTCGAGAAAAGCTGCCCTGGCCTCGAGGCTTAACATGTTAAGGCATAAACCTCGCTGCAAAGAAAATCTGTCTTATTTAAAATAAAGTTTATCTTAGGCTACGTTTACATGGTAGCGGTTGAAATTCTAACCGGTTGTACATTTGCACTTTTAGGTTTTTCGTTTATGCAACCCCCCATCCCGGGCCAGTGTGGGAATTTTACATTGCCTGGTGTCAGAAGCTTTTAAATACCCCACCCCAAATTGGATCAAAATGCATCAAACCCCCAAGGGTCTGGGGACTCTGCAAAGATTCTAGCAAGACTGACACCTATTTACAACACTTGCATCAACAGAAAATCAAATAAGTATCAAGTCCAATCATGCCACGTGCGCTCAACGACTCGAGCTACCATACAGTTATTCCCCCAACAAGTACAACAGATACAATCAAATATATCGAGGGAAAGATTTAAACAACAGACTAAAAATAAAATCACTAACTAAAATTCAATTCCTACGTGTGTGATTTCCTTCAGTTCAAAGACAAAGGTTCGCTACGCTTGAACAACAAGGAACAATATCGAATCACAAATACTTCAACCATTGCAAAACAAAACGTCGAAATATCACAAACATTTCTTCTACAGCTTTCCCATTTATAAATGAAACAATGAAAGGTTTGGAACGATGTCAAGTTCTAAAGCGAAAATATATCAGATTACCTCACCTTCCAACAACGCTCCAACGAAGCAACTGACTACGCGCGCAACACAGACCGTGTCAAAAGCCTAGCCTGTGTTGGCCCGGGGGGAGGGTGGGAGGGTAGGGGTTTCAATTGACTTGTGCATTACAGGGAACCAGCCGAACCGCACAAATAATTAACCGGCCAGCCGTGCAAATTTTCGTCCGGCAAAACCGAGGTCAATCTTTTTGTCCGGTGTCGTCAAAAAGTGTAAACACTTCAGCCGGATAAATTATAGCACAGTTAGAAGTTTGAGGATTGATCTGCGCATGTCACGTGGTAATTGGCTGACAAATAACCTCTGGCTCTAGGTAAGGTCTCGTGTAAATAAAATATCTTTTTGGGCAAAAAAGAGACGGTTCCGTGTAAACAGTATGCACTGTTGCAGTTTTCGACCGGTTAAAAATTAAACCGGTACCTCGTAAACGTAGCCTGAGAATCGGCGAAAATAGACAAAGCTTGCTAGCACATTTTATTGGCTCAATGACAATATAGTAAGTGGCAGAACTAGTGTACAGACGTTATTTCAATACATTTTTCTATGAAACACTTACGCATGCAAATTTGACATTACCTATCGGGCATAAAGCCAAAATAATTTAGCTTTTCGAAAGGGTTTTACTGATTTTTTTTTCTCTTTTTTTTGTTTGAGAACACTGTCTAACAACCAACTTTCAGGCATCATCTTTTTGAGTCTGATTTCATTTGCAAAGCCGAGTCGACACCGACGTTTCCAAAGTTTCTCTGGTAATCCACAAATTATGCTGACTTCAGTGACTGACTGATACGAGTGATGTGACACGGTGGAACTCTAGTTTTTATTGCAACTTCGATCGTTGTGACTATCGCAGAAATAGGAAGTGGTTCTTCTCCTCGCGAAACTGTCTCGCAACGGCAATTCAAAAAAGTTTCACGAAACGGCGCAATGCTAGTTTTGTTGTTTTGCCTTGTATTCTTACGGTGTTTTTGTTATACACCCGCTGATTTGTTTAGAACTTGTTTGAACAAGAGCAAGAAACAAGTTGTAACGCGCTTAAACACTTTAAGGAAAAAACACACTAGTACTTCCGTAGTATTATTTTTTCTAGACTCAAGTCTACCATTCTAAGTAGCTGTAATATGTTCGTCATTTATTTTCTCTACTGCAAGCTGAAAGTACTAACCCGCAGCTCTAGCTCTGGGTTTACCAATTTTTTTTTTTTCATTTTGCAACAAGTCCATCAATCTCGTACCCTGTCTCATGAGCCTGAGAGCGAGGTTGGAGACAGTTTATCTGTTTTTTCGCATTTAGCTCTTATTAGTTGTAACCGCATTCTTCTAATCGTAAACAGCTATAAATGATCTTATTCTAAAACTTACATCTAAACACAGGCTCTTTTCCTCTTGGCAACTACCGCAGACTGTCTGACCTCACGAGGGCTTTAAGTCGAGAAAACTTTTTCTGAGAGATATTATTTTGGAAAAGTCGAATAGGGGGTCTGAGGCTCTGAAATGCTATACTGGTGATCTAACACAGCAATTTCTGTCAAAAATTACCGCGAAATTTGACCGCAACTTTTGTGTGTTTTTTCAACAAACTTTTTTGTTTGCTCACGAAACAATAGATGATAATTTGTGACGGGTCCACGACATAAAAGTACTTGATTTTATTTGATTTTCTTGCAGTTTCTTCAGTTTCTCGGGACATCAAAGTTTTAATGATTCTACAATTCTTTTAATTTTATGTGAATTTTGACAAAAATATCACAACTCGAGTCGGAATCGGTTTTTTTTTTATCCCGATCGCATATTGGTCGGGAATCGAGATTTTCAAGCAAAATTGGGATAATCCCGACGAAATCAGCATGGTTGGACAGTCTGCTATCAACGATTTAAAAGGCCGAACGCTTTCCGGATCAGCTGGCGCATGGCCGACTGAACCGGAAGCGGTGAAAGGACTAGTGATGAGTCTGGACTTAGCTGTGAATTAGCTTTGAATCAGCCTGCGGTCAAGTGAAGAGTCAACTGTTTTGTAGTTACGCAACTTTAGTTTTATCATTCACACAATAAACAAACCGATCAACGACAAAAACTCGACGGGAGGCTAAAGAAATGGAGTCGCTTCTTGCAAATTTTGTGATTGTTCTTTTCGCATGTTCTGTGGCTGGTTATACAATTGATTCGCGTTCCATGTCCACAAAAGCTCAAGAGGAGAGACCAATTATAGGTAAGGTGTCGTGCATGTAGACAGCTAAAACGATAAACGGACATGCAACGCTTCTTGCGATTCAAACTATTTTCAGTGAATCTGAGATCTTGTACAACTCGAAGAACTTTCACTTAATAGTATGTAATCATATAAATAGCTTGATTTTTGATTACGTATACTATAACAACCGTTTTAAATCTGTGAATATATAGAATCTATTATTTTATTCCTTCCGTCCTCACAGCACTCAATTATTGATACTGCTGTAATAGTCTATCACGACAAACGATGACTTGTTATTATCAACTGGAGTTTTGTTCGACAGACGAAATAACACTCGAAATGACTTCAAAAGGTTGATCATTCCGATCGAGTGTAAAACCAGGAACATGGCGTCAGACTTCGCACTTCGCGTCCTTACAAGTAGTCTCAAATGTCGATCAAATAAGAATCTCTCTTTACAATCGTTTTCTATTGCTATAAAAACTAAGTTAAACAGGAAATACCCGACCCAGCAATACCTATGTCAGGAGTTTCTAGAATTACATACTACGTACATACATGTAAAAGAGCAATAGTTGCTTTACATTCGTGTGCGTCATAGCACTCCCTTCTCATGTCATTACTAACAATAATAATAATAATAATAATAATAATAATAATAATAATAATAATAATAGTAATAATAATAACAATAATATCAATAATAGTAATAATAATAATAATAATAATAATAATAATAATAGTAATAATGATAGTAATATGGTGGCTTCATCACGAAAGGTGATTTTCATAAGTGACCTCAATAATAAACTAGCAGCTCTCATTAACTAAAAAGTCCTAGTAAGTGAAATATTAAGATATTAAAATAACTGAATTAGCTTAACTCCTGTTAACTAAAATCATAAGATCCGTACGAGCAGAATACAAAATCCGGCTAAAAGTATTATTTACATGGCGTTAAAATAACGCTTCTTACATACATACATACATACATACACTTTATTTCACTCCCCGTAGGGCTTTTCGGTTAAAATTAAAAGAGGCTCAGTTTGAAACTATTTAGCTGCTTACAATTGTTAAAAACTACTATAATATAAGAAAAGTAAAATAAGATGATAAAATTACTAAAATACTGAAGTGTTAAAATGCTAAAAAGCTTAATATAGTTGATAAATTGCTAAAATACTAAAATGTTTAAAATTCTTGATGAGTAAAATTACATCTGAGCCATTTGGTGAGCAGTGTTCTCTTTACAGAGTTTTTGAACGCTCAAACAGATTTGATTTCTGTTTGCTCTTTTGGAAGGGAATTCCACGCCTTTGATGCCCTAATAAAGAATTAGCTTTGGTAAGAAGATGCGCATGCAAATGGCACATGAACCTGAGGAGAACTCCGAGTGGTTCGCAATAAAACTTCAAAACGTTTTCTAATAACATTTGTTAAATATATAGGTGTTAAAATCTTGTGCATAAAAACGAGGTCATGCAGCTTCAGTGCCTCTGAGACCGGCAGCATCTTCAATTGTTTAAAAATTGGGCTAACGTGCTCATTTTTGCGCTTTTTACAGATGATGCGAGCAGCAAAGTTTTGAACAAATTGTAATCTGGTAATGTTTTTTATTTGTCCCAACCCAGACGCATGATCAATAATATAGTTTGCTGAAGTCTAAACTATTTTTAACAGTGATTAGAGTTTTATGATCCAGTATCAAATTAAAGTGCCGGACTAATACGCCGTTAATGGAGCAAAGCTTTGACATAAGAGAGAGTACAAGAGCGTACATCTGTATGGTCATTAAACGAAAGCTGGCTATCCAATATAATGCCAAGACTTTTAACAGAGTCGCTCATTCTTAGTTCATTTCCGAGAAGAATGATGGGTTGAGGTTCGGCACGTTTAAGCATTTGATGGGTTTCAAACATGGCTAGTTTACAGTTTAGTTTTCAATCAAGGTTTATCAGGAGGTGGAGCTTAAATATATTACACTTATCAGCACACTTGATATTAACTGGTAGGGAACTCCATTCCTTGATAAATAGATAGCTTGATGTAATTTGCCTCTAACTAGTTCAAACCTCAAAAAACTATTTCTGGTGTTATAACTATAAAATTCACTTGAGCGGAGGATTACTAACACTAAAATCAATGAGGCCATTTAGTGCTTTAAAAACAAATCATCGGTGAAAAAGCCTTCTAATTTCAAGGGATTTCCATACTAAAACCTCTAAAGCTAAGACACTAGACGAAAAAAAAATTAGGAATGATCTTCGCTGCCTTGTTTTGTTGCCGGAACCGTTGTAGCTTATTCATTAAAGTTATATTTGACCTGTCTCCCCATAATCTAATATAAGTAAAAGTATTAAAAAAATTCTCTAGTACTGGTAGGCAGTAAGTGCTTAATGCGATTAAGAATTTCTTAGCGCTGAAATACACGCTTTTTATAAGAAGCATTAAATTTGGTCGAGACTCATTGTTCTTGATAATTTTTGGCGATTTGCGAGTGAGCCTTAAATGTTATTTTTTTTTTATAATATTGCAGCTTATCGTGCCTTAAAAAGGGATTAGAGAGAAAAAACTGAAAAAATAACTTGAAATGCGATTTTTTGTCGCCGAAAAAGAGACAAGTCTGGCACAAAAGTAGGAAGACTGGGGACGAGATACGTAGTGCATTGATACACCCCGGTGTGTATGTATTGTACGATTGTACCAATTTGTACGATGCAATCTAAAATTGCTCGTAAGTTCTCTCAAAATCCAGGAATCAAAAATCTAATATCCCTTAGGGTCGCTGTGGGAAGTTTTACAGCGATATGATGCGTACTGACGGAGCCTTAGGGTAACGTCGCCCCTCAACAACAACAACAACAACAACAAGATTAGTAACGTTTGGGACCATTTTCTGGTCCAAAAAACGTATACTTTTTATTGAATACAACCAGCGGGGTCTGTCCGGTTTAAATTCACATTATTTATACTCTGCATATTTCTATTTCTATTTCTATTTCTGTTTCTATTTCTATTTCTGCATATTTATACTCTGCCCAGTTTAAATTCTCATTCTCCCAAATATTTAAAATTATCTTGAAACTTTTCCAACACCCCACCCTTCTCACACCTTTTCCACTCCCTTCAACTCCTGCAGGAGCCTATAGACTTGTTGCCAAGCAACAATAAGTCATTCAATGATCTCATGCACAGCAATCTTTTGATGGGAAACGGGAAATTTTTGTTGATGCTCAGACAAAGGGCTAACGCTCGAAACGTCAGCTTTTCCCATCATCTCACGGCGACGATAATTTAATTATCATATAATACTTTAAGATATTTTTACGACTTTGACGTTTTGATAACAAACAAAAACTTTTTAAATTGTTTATAGCCTCAAACTTTCTTTGCTATAAAAGGTGGTGTGGCTGGCTGTGAATCCAAAGTAAATTTTAAAGAGAGCTGATCTGGTCGGATATCCATTGATTGGAATAATTTATATGAAACGGGTTGGCAATAAAAACCCGCCTAAACTGATTGTACCGGGTAGAGCAACAATGACATGTGGAGAGTCCGAAAAGTAAACTTTTTTGGCACGTTTGATGACGAACGTATAAGAATTTCAGGTTTAAATGAACATCAGAAACTGACTTTTCCTCTTATTTTGAAACATATTAGGTATCCTTGCACACAAAACACCTGACTATCTTTCCAAGTTTGGTAAATCCTTCATTCCGGCGTCCTACGTGAAGTTTGTTGAGTCCGCAGGCGCCCGAGTTGCACCCGTGTTGTATCCTTTTACTGTACATTATTTGGAAGGGGTCTAACACTTTATTTTAGTCAAACAAATCTAGATTGACAAAAACTAGGATTTCTACGGTATTGTTTAACATTAGAAACTGTTCATGTTTTGGTAGAAACAATAACTGAAATTAAATCGCTTACTGGAAAAATCCTACACGAGTACGACGTTTCGGCCGTCTCGCACGGCCTTCTTCAGGTTTCTGCCGGGTCAGCTTGGACCACGCAAGTGTCACGTGATAGCTCACCAGATACGTCCTGTAAAACCCGGTACCACGTGGGCGACAACACAGTTATAGTTTAATACAACTGGATGAGTCAAAACATTCGTTGTCAAACAATAGCGTTATTTAAAAAGTTTATGTTTAAAGAATGTCAAGCTAAAAAGCCTTTTCCACTTATGATCCCTGTCTTTCTCTAAACGAAACACTGTAATCATTCTGAACTTTAAAACAGCAATAACCTCGCAGCCGACGAAGTTGAGAAGCTGTTCGCTTCACTTAATGGGTAGGTAGCAGGAGCACGTGGGCTCCTCTGGTAAGTACAAACAATCGCTGTTTTATATTAACCCGTTTGAGCTTTGTTCTTAACTTTTGGAACCATTATATCAGTTATTTTGAGATATCATACGCGAGTACTGTAGGAAATATTAAATGACGATAATAATAATAATAGTAATAATAATAACAACAATAATAGTAATAACAATAATAACAATAACAACAACAATAATAATAGTTATAATAATTATAATAATGAAGAATTATAATAAAACATAAGATATGCTAGCACTGGGCGTAATTTCATTTTAGGCATGTTAGCCAAGCTAAGCCCAGCTAATAATAAAAATGATAATAATAGTAATAGTATTGATGATAATAATAATATAGATTCATATGGAGAAAAATTGTGCCCTCCGTCTATGTATGTATCTTAAACAATACCTCTGGCACAGTTTTGATCAATACTGACCTATCATTATTGTTATTATTATTATCATTAATAATAAAACTATTATTATTATTATTGTTATTATTATTATTATTGTTATTATCATTAATGTCATTAATATTATGATTATTAATAACATTACTACTATTATTATTACTATTATTATTATTATTATTATTTGATACTTCCTACGGTGTTTGCGTATGACTTCCCAAGAGAATTCAGAAGATGGTGGTTCAGAAATAACAAAGCTCAAACGGACGAGTTTTAAAACTGCGATAATACCTACTTACCAGGAGCCAATGCTACATAGTTAATGCTATTGTTGTTGCCGTTCCTATTAATAATACAGCTATCATTATTATCATCATCGTTATCATCAACATCATCAGAATTATTATCATTATCATCTTGTCTCCCTTTTCGCAGAGTTCTGTTCCCAGGAGGAGGAAGTCTGTTCAACACTGGATACGCTCGAACTGGACAAATATTCTTTAACCTATCGATGGAGGTTTGATATATAATTACTGCTTATTACGAGGAAAGTTAGGTTTCTACGGCCAATAACTAAATCTTTTGCGTGATTGGAATAATTTGGTCAAATAACTTCCCATACCAGACCGGGAGATTGTAAGACTAATTTCTCGCTAATGCGAGCGCGCAGAGAAAATTGTTTGTTCTCTTTTATTGACATAAAAAGGAAGCCATGTAAAAAGCTTCTATGTAACCACGTTAGTAGTACTTAGTACTAGATACTGCAGGTAGTCTTGCAAACGGTTTCGAGTTCAACTAAGAGTTTATTCGAACGGATGTGTTTTCAAAGAAAATCTGATTTACACAAGCTGATAGGGAACTTGTCTACACAAGCAACATTATTGGGAACTTGTTCCGAAATAATTAGCTTTGAGCTAATGAAAGCGCTACAAGCTTATGTTTCGCAAATCCTGTGTA
>JAOBRD020784955.1:0-13691 GCA_027575215.2 Hydrozoanthus sils
GGCAACTGAGAAATTTTGAGGACAATCTATCAGCCAAGGACATTATATCCTCCGATATACCAGTGAGCCAAAAAGGGTTTTATTTATTTTATAATTAACCCTCCCAATAATTTTTTTCTTCGAAAAGACTGTGTACAATTGCAGCGATAAAAATTTCTCTCTTCTCCACACTATAAATTGAAGTTGGCTGGAATGCACTCCCAGTTTTAAGCTTAAGATATTTTACAGAACCTTAGAGATTTGATAGGTTATATAATGTTTTAGCTAAGTTTGTTATTGAAACTGTTGTATAGCGAAAACGGACTTTTTTTTTACCTTCAAACACGTTTACGTCGTACTTTGTCTCGCACTGCCTTTAAAATCAGGCATTTTTAAAAGATCTTCGTTGTTAGACTCGGCGAAACGATTAATTTTCTTGTCTATCAATTCAAACTTGTTCAAAATTTGAAAACTAACGTTTGTTGTCTTGATTAAAAATGGCCGACAAAATCGCAGGGCAGTTAACAAATTGGAAGGGGTATATTCGCTGATAACCTACTTCCAATTTTGTACCACGTGATGCGTTTTATCCAATGATTGCACAAAAATTATTGGGTGGGTTATAATGATATATATATGAGAAGAAGAAGGCGTTGTAGTGCAACACCAGTGATATTAAATGATAGTGTCGTTCTGTACACCTGATTACATCAAGCAGTAAATATTCTTTTTTTATCAAATTCTTTATTACGTGACAACTCAAATTTCTGGGGCCAATAACCAAATGCTGCGCGCCAATTGGCCAAAACCTGTTCCAATAACTCTCATACAGGACAAGAGAGTTATTGGACTTATTTCTCGCAAACGCGAGTTCGCAGAGAAATTCGCTTTTTGTCCCAACTCGCTGTTAACAACGCGATAACATTCAGTCATAGATAACTACGGTTAATTAAAAGGAAAGTACTACAGGTCGCAAACGACTTGCTTTAACTTAATATGTAGACAATAATATATGTAGACATTAATAGACTGATAGACTGACAGTCAGACAGTCAGAGAGACATAATGAATGAATGAATGAACTTTGTTTAACCACGGTGAATTTACAATCAGTATATACTACTGCTTTACATAAAGCCGTACTTCATAAAATATTACTAAAATATTACAATAATATGTTACAAGATATATAATATTTATATTTAAATAAAAACTAGATGCCAGCGAGATCCTTTATTTTCTTTTTAAAAGCAGAGAGAGTAGGCGCCGATCTGATGTTATTTGGAATAGAGTTCCATATTTTTGCCCCAGTCAGACAGTCAGAGAGACAGACAGACAAACAGTCAGAGAGACAGACAAGCAGACAGACAGACAGAAAGTCAGAGAGACAGACAGACAAAAGAGACAGATAGACAGACAGATAGACTTTGTTACCTGTGCGAAACAAAACTATACATTTAATGTGGAAGTGCTCAACTGCATCCATTGCAAGACCCCTTATCTTGTCCACTTGCTCTTGTAACAACCGAACCTGTTCCATTCTCTTCATAATCTTCTCCATCGACAGTTGTGCTGTTTGCACGTTGACCGGGGAATGCAACTGCTAAAAAACAGTAAATTTACGAAATGAGCAAAAGCAATAGAATTAGCATTAGCAGCAGGACTAGCAAAGTAGTAGTGATAATGAAGAGCAATAATGTTAGTAAAAGTAATAGTGACAACAATGTTGTTGAGATAGTGACAGTAATTATGACAATGACAACGACAATGACAATGACAATGACAATGACAATGACAATGACAATGACAATGACAACGATAATGATATTGATATTAATAATAATAATGATAATGATAATGATATTGATATTAATAATAATAATGATAATGATAATGATAATGATAGTGATAGTGATAGTGACAATGACAATGACAATGACAATGACAATGACAATGATAATGATTATGATAATGATATTGATGATAATGATAATGATAATGAACTTAACAAAAACTGACGCTAAAAATTGAAGTCTCGATAACATCAAGCTGTCATTATCACAGACTTGTACCAACTAAATTGCGGACTGCGATGGAAGCAAAACACAAACAGCTGCAGAATTTTATGCACATACTCGTGAATCGATTATTAATTCTTTATCATGGACTTCACCAAAGTAAAACTGTTCATTTTACCTATTTGTTTTGGGTTTTTTTCGTTTCTTTTTTCTTTTTGATCCATGATAATTACATATAGAAAATAGTAGTTGTTTGCACTTCACTTGGTGGTTTACTATATCGTGCCTAAAAGTTTGTGTTAATGACAACTTGATTTGTCGAATCGTCGACTTTTAGCGTCTGTTTTTATTTCAAAACCTTTTCACATATCTTTGTTAATCCGCCTATTAAAGGAAATACCTGCAAATACGAGGTAATAGGCCCGCGGGAAGCCTCGAGAGCAAACAGATCGCTCCACGCCAGGTTCAGCAACGTAGTTTTGTCGTTTTCCACGAGGCTGTTAAAGGTCGGCAGCTTTCGTGCCCAGTCCACGACCGAGAACAAAACGTTTGCTGCAAGCTCGTAAACGAACTCTGGTGCGACATTCTGACTGCGAGGGGGGAACCCCAGGGGAAGTTGTCCAACAGAGCTTACGAGCTGCTGTGGCTGGAAGATGGGGAATTGATACATGCCAGGTGTGTAACTGTTTCTCGGTTCAGGAAAAAACGGAAAGGGTACATCCGCGATGATTGGAAGTTTTGTTGTTTGTACAGCTGGGGTACAAAAACCAAATCATAATCTCAAACCAGAGCATAATAATCATAATAATAATGATGATGCTGTTAATGATAATAATAATGATAATGATAATGATAATAATAATAATAATAATAATAATAATAATAAACAAAAATAACAACAAAACAACAAAAATGATAATAGTAACAACAACATTAAACATTAAGTGTGGCGTATTGCTCATGGCTATTGCATAGTTCTCCACACAATTATCCTGTTACCAAATAAGGACTGAACTTTGTTTTTCATCTTCGAGTTTTCTATGTTCGATCGATTTCCATTTTCTCATTACAAAATTATCTATTTAGTATGATTTGGGTAAGGAGAAGTTAGATGTTGATAAATCTACAGGGATTAAGGTTATCAATAATGCCCCGAAGGAAGAGAACCCGAGAATTCTTTCTTGTGCAACATCAAAGTGGCACTTTCCATACATATCAAATCTTCCCAGTAGTATCAAATTTAGGTCACCAATTGTACTTCGAATCATATACATTGAACGAAATTTTAGAAGGGTCCGGCGCAGAACAGGTGAACAATCAAAACCTAATTAGCCTATGGTAGGTCCCCACGCGTACGCTCCATCCCAGGCTACGCGCCAAACCACACCTTCCCACTCCTCTAGCGGAAATAACTGTTATTTTATTGCCAAACATATGTTTTCCCACCCCTGATTTATGACAAAACCAGTGGCATGGAAGAGTTAACTGTGACAATAGATGTCGAGTATAGTCCCT
The DNA here is from genome assembly GCA_027575215.2 of Hydrozoanthus sils. Lineage (NCBI taxonomy): Eukaryota > Metazoa > Cnidaria > Anthozoa > Zoantharia > Hydrozoanthidae > Hydrozoanthus > Hydrozoanthus sils. The sequence goes on from JAOBRD020784955.1 coordinate 3,513, forward strand.
CTAACTTGTTAGAAAGATCTTTAAGTAGAATGAATGGGGTGTTGATGGGGTCGAGAAATTTGATGGGTAAAGCGACCGCGTTTGATGCTTTCAGCTAGAGCAAGACAAAGTCTTAAATAAACTTGTAGGCCTACCCGGTACTAAACTATTGGTTTAAATGTATGTAAACAAAGTTTATTGGGAATTCAGTCTCGTGACTGGGATCATTTAGGCCTAGTCTTCAAACGGTTCCTCTCTAAACTTAAGGTATACTCAGAAAACCCTTTCTGTTTTCTTCAAAGTATTCAATAACACTGATTTTACAGTTTTTCTCGAAAACACACCAAGAGCGTTTACTTTAAGCGCAACTTTAACCTCCGGTTTAATTTACCGTTTCTGTATGTGAATGCGCGTGCTTTCAGTTTCATAAACATCAGCAAGTTTGCCACAACACAAAGAACAAATTAAGCAAACAATAATATCAAAAACAAGATTACCTTCCTTTTTCATTCCCTTGCTCAAACATTTTTGGAATCTACAAGAGGGACAGCGACTTCTGTTGGTTCGATCGATAGTACAATGGTTGCTTCCACGGCAGGAATACTTTGTGTTGTTGCGAACAGTTCTCTTGAAAAAGCTTTTGCATCCTTCGCATGTGCCAACACCGTAATGCTTGCCCGTTGATTTATCACCGCAAACTGCGCATTTAATAATTTTTTCTTCCGTTTGCGGTTTAGAAATTTCAGCCACTTGCGAGCCGGTGGTGCAAGCTGCCATTTTGCATCCACTCATGAAGCGTACTTATTGAAGCGGCCAAGTAAAAATGTTTCGCCAGTTATCCGCGAACGCCAAAAAGCTGCCTTCAAATTGCCTTCATAATTATTTTATTGGCCCCTCGACGGGTACATAACGAGTTGTGGCTTGAAAGGCTATGAAAGATCACAATGGAGTGACACAACCAACAGAAATTGATCACCCGTTAGAAAACAGGTCATTTGGAGAAACTTATTGTCTATCTCCACTCACAGTGACATTCTTTGTTCAAAGCTTTTAATATATAATTATTGTTAAAGAATCACATTTTTCCCTCTATCTAGTATATGAACCACGTTTAACCCTTTTTCTTTGCTTTTAGCAGTACAAGTCAGACAGTTTTTTTAAAAGTTAATGACATTCAGACAAGTAGACTGTTCGAAAAGCAAACTATAATCCCTTTTATCGCTAGTACTTCACACAAACAATATGATATTTGGGTTGCTTCATTTCTTACGGAAGTCACGAAACTGAAATAAATTGATATGTTATGTTAACAACTGTTTACACTCTTTTTTCGAAAAGAAATCTGGCTGCCTTCCTTTAAGTAACTGGTTAAACTTTCTCCGCCGGAAAGTTTTTAGCTTTCTCTGCATGGTGTCTCCTCTTGACTAGAGCTCAAAACTGGCTCAATTTTAGTCTGTTGCTCAAACTAGCAAACCATCCGACTTTTTATATGTTTATTAAAAAAAGCAGTTACTGGTTACAAGAACTATCAAGAGAATCTAAAAATTTAAACTAAATAGTTTTTTTGAACTGTAAATTTATTTGCAAACCAAGTCTTTTGTCGTCTCTCTTGAAATAGAGAAAACTGATGAATCATTTACTTGTGGCACAAACTAGTTCAAATATAGTTGAGATAAATAGGAAGTCGCGGTTTTTGCCAAAAACGTGCTTCCACTTTTGAGTTTTGTCTCGAAAAGATAACACTCGGATGTTTGCATGTGGATATTCCTCCGGCATGTTTTTGTTACATGAAGACTGAAAACGTTGTGGGCTCGACAAGCGACAAGAAGTAAAAAATGTTCTATCAAGCACTTCTTCAGTGAACAATCAAGAGTTACTATGTTGGGTCCCTAGAGTTGGAGCGACAAATCGCCATATCTTAAGTTTTGTCTGCACTTGAACACAGCTTGCAAACTCCCACAAGACAAATGTCAATTCATGACTTGAAGAACACGTGTACTGTAGGTGTGTTTAGCTGGTGAACAATTTGCTATTTTCTAAACCCAATGAGTCAGTAGAAAAGGACGAAAAACCAATTCTGTTTGATGGAAATAATTGTTAGTTAGCCTTGACTGCAAGAATTAATATTGTGAACTGACTAGTGTGGAAGAGATTAATTAGGGCGACCCCAAATGTCGCATTAGGTCGGACGGATGAGAAGAAATGAACAAAGAACATGTGTGGTATGATATGGTTCGTTCACATACAGGTAGACGACATTTAGCGCCTTTTGTGTGTTGTGTTGCGAACCTGGGGTAACTATCTCGCTGTGTGCTACCACCAGTCATAAGGTTAACAGCCAATTGCCTTCAGAGTCACTGTGATCAGGGTTCCACTTTCGATAAATGTGTCAAACGATATATGTTTTTTTATGAAAATGATTTTCGTTCCATCTGATTTAGACAAAAATATTAGGTTGCAAAAAATTGTTAGACTCATGTATTTACATCTTGCGTTTCTGGTGATTTTTTTTGTGCGGCGGGGAGGAGTGGGGGGGAGGGGCGAGAGCGTAAAGGAGGAGGGGAAGGGGAGGTTAGCAAAACGGTCAGGACACCAACATCTTCAGTCGAACTTGCTAACTGCGAAATTCTAATGGAGAACAATTCGTTCTTCTTGTTTCCTCTCAACAGTTGTTTTTCCGGCAGCTTGTTATTATGCGGGATCAGTTTTGCTTGCAAAGAATCCTGTCCGAGATTTTTACCTCCCCACCCCTCCGAATTTTCCAACCACGCGACTGCATATGAAATGAAGTTTCTCCCTAGCTACCACGAACAGCTCTCGTTCACTTTAGCTTTTTCGCAATTTTGTCGTGAAGTGTTAGTCTGATAAAACAGTGGGTGTTTCATATTGTATATAATATCTAGCGACCTAATCTTGCAGTCATGGACTGAACTGCGAAGGATGCAGCTTAACAAAAGTATGTAAAGGCGAACTAAATACACACAGACAAAGGAGACAGACACATCCACAATTGCTGCCATTACACGGCCCATGTACGACTCGGAGCAGAGCTCCACAGCCATATAAAATTAGTTGGATGTCGATTTTGTTGAGGCGGCAAAACCCTTGATCGACAAGCGTCAGACCACACTCCCAGGATTAGATCACGGATTCACAGGGGCGAGGTCGAGTGTATTGATGTTCATTTTTTTTCTTGATTTTTTTGTGACTACAGCCTCAAATTCAAAATGTCATAAATTTTGTTCTTATGTCCAAATTAAAGCGGAGGGAACTGAAGAATATATGCAACGGAAACAAGTTCAAATTTTACACACGTAAACTGTCTATGTTGCTAAAATTGAAAATTAAACACAAAAGGATGCCCGCCTGTGTGCAATTTCACAACGTTAACTGGTACGTTTTGGCTCCATTGTGTAAATCCTGTATACCAATCGTAGATCAACATAAGAGGAATCACTCGCCATAAGAGCACAGAAATTGATTCATGATCAAGTTTCCTATTCGAATTCTGCTCCTTCTGGCTCGTGTTTGTAAGCATGAAGGCGACACCAAAGCTTCATGAATGTGTCATTTGGGACATCAACAAAACACTCTGAATATATTTCTTTATTTGGCACTTTATAATTGCTAAGTTGAATTATGAGATTTTTGTCTTAAAAAATTTCTTAATAATCCAGTCTTGGTCAGAATTTGTTTTAAACTAATATTGTAGTATTTTTAGCCAATTTGAGCCGAGGTTTTCTGTAAATTGTTTTTGCGATGAAAGCGTCTAGAAAATGGACTGTGCATATTGGCGATATATTTTGGGTCTACATTAAGGAAGCAATTAAGGCCGGTAGTATATTTGAAAATTTCTTAGTGATCCAGTCTCGGTCAGAAGTTGTTTCAAAATTAATACTGTTGTATTTTTGGACAATTTGAGCCACGGTTTCCTGTAGAATAGTTCTTCCAAATGAAATCGTGTATAAAATGGACTGTGCGATGCACCGTTTGAATCTACAATGAGGAAGCAGGACAGTGAAAGTGATCCGGTCTCGGAAAGAATTTGTTTTAAATAAATACTGTTGTATTTTTTGCCAATTTGAGCTACGGTTTTCTGTAGAATTGTTCTTTCAAATGAAATAGTGTATAAAAAGGACTTTGCGTCTTTGGCGATGCATTTTGGAGTCTACAGCGGGGAAGCAGCAGGGCAGTGGATATATTATGAAAAAAACTTAGTGATCCAGTCTCGGTCAGAATTTGCTTTGAATTAAAACTGTTGTACTCTTGGCAATTTCTGTAGAATTGTTCTTCATGAAATCGTATATAAAATGGACTGTGCATGTGAAGCAAGGTGATGAATATATATGGAGTATACTGTAACCGTAAACTGGTACATGTAAAACAAGTACTTTCTCAACAGACATGAAAAGTGAATTTTCATTCTGAAAGTAAAATTTTTTTTCTGAATTTCTACAAAGGGGACAAAATGTATTTCTTTGTTTTTCTCAAAATATTCGGGTTTTTTTCTGTAATTTGGTATAAAGAATGGGAAGCACGTTTCAATGGCTACTGAAGAGGCGATACCAGTTCCAATATTTCACAAACACTAAATTCTGGTGGGTTGTTTTATTACCAACCAAAAGCTACAAGTTTTGTAGAAGACATGTCGGAACTCTCGCACCTTAACGAAACTAGCAAATTCCTTCATAAAATCAATTTTATAATTGATGCTGTGCTTCAATAGCACGTTGTAAAATAATTCCATTGCAGCTTAGAGCTATTGTTACAAAAATTTGAAAGTGGATAACAGTTCTTACAAGAATACTCCGAGCTGTTGCCGATATAAGGCCTCAATCGAATTCTAAAATAGTTTTAATTTGTGTTTTAAAACACGTGTACTCAAGTTGCCTGACCGCTGTTAAATGAATTAAGTTTACATTTGATGGACCAAATTGTCAATTTTATTTTGCTTCATATGATTTTTGGGCAACGGGTGTGAAAAGGGTAACTGAAGGCGACACTACAGGACGACCGAATGAACAAAACTCGACAAAGAACGTGCGTGATTTGTACAGGTAAATGCCATTGAAATCCGTTATGACTTCGGGGGAAGTTATCTAGCCATTGAAACGGTAACTCTTTGATATAGATTAGCTGTCAATTCTCTAACAAAAGTTAACCTGGCCAAGTGCCGTCTGGACTGGCTTCTATTTACACTATGGCGAGCGACTTTTGGCATTTTGTAAAGTGATTTTCAATAGTTTTTTGTAACTTTTCGAACAATAAGGGTTATGAAAGAGGTTACTAGATTGATAGCTTGCAAAACTGACAATTTTAAGCGGTGGAAGTGGGGAAGGAGTTGGAAGGGAGGGAATGGAGAGAGAGATGAGTGGTGAGGGGAGTGGGAAGGGAGAGCCGAGGGGAGTGGGAAGAGAATTGGGAGGAAAGGAAAGGCAGATGGGAGGGGAGTGGATGGGAGTGGGGAGGAAATGGGAAGGGAGGGAGAGTGGTAGGATGGGGAAAGGGGTGGGGAGGGGATGGGGAACTAGAGCAAAAAAGCGTTTTCATTCATCGCAGCTGAACAAGCAGGCTAAGCTAAGAGGTTTCACAATGTTTACACCCTGCCATTAATTTTCCGTTCTACCATCATGCCAAATATGGCGCAAGAAAGATCGAAAATGACGACACTATGCGATAGCGCCGACGAACATGATTGAAATACAGCTTCTCCTAACATTACAGCTAACACGAGCTTCTGACCGTTTTTGTTTAAACGTGAAGGTTTGTAGAAATGCAAAGATTTCTTTTTGTTGCAGTTCCTTGCCTTTTCGAACATGTAGCCATGCTATGATCTATACGACCTCACGTGACGTGGTCATCCAATCAAAGAAATATAGGAAAGAAAGGCCTTTTGGGGGAAAGGGTGGTATATGCTCTTTCTCCAAAATCAAACACTGGAAGACTGTAAAGAGCATACAGGTGTGATGTCACAAAAAAGGTGTTCATGTGACCATGCTTGCCATAATTCAATTAATTTTCAAGGGGGTGGTTTCAGAAGTTAAAACACGAAAAAGTAGTGTTTTTTGTGTGAAACTGGCCATTTGCTGGTGCTTGAGCTCATCATAAAGGGCTAAGAAGGCTTAATCCTTGCCAGTAACGAAGAACTGTTTATTGGCACTGTAAATTTAACGAAAAAGTGGGAACGATCAAGATCATTGGCTGACAGTTGTTGATCATGGAAAAGGGGCCAAATGAGCAAATGTGCCAGGTCTCGCCAGCTACATTCTGCACTTCTGCAAGTTTGATCAACAGATAAAACGTTTGGGCAAGATTTTTGGAGAATGTAAGCCTGGTCCGAGACTTACAAAACAATCTAAATATTTGGGGGAACAGACCGTCCCGCACAATTTTCTGACAATTACTGATGCATCACGGCAGAATTGTGTTGCACAAATGGTTAACGAAATTTATGAAAATTCATAAATTGACTTGCTTCATTTTTTATTCTTAGTTTGACATCTCATAAAGCCATTTCCAGCATTATTTTATAGAAAATTCCAAAACCTGACTTCAGCAATTTTATTTAGTGCTCTAATTATTTCTCGACTAGTCCAGATTTCTCCCCTCTGTGGTTTTTATGTAACAACTTGTTTTAGGTATGATACATTAGATAAACAAACCATTTGTGCAATAAACCTCCAAAATTGTATAAATCTTATTTTGTCATTGCCCGGCGGGCAAAAAACTTGAGATTGTAACATAGAAAATTCTGATGATTTTTTCTCTACAAACAGTTAGAAAAAATGAACAAGCTGGAGGTTTGCAGCATAAGTAATTATATGTAGGACCTATGAAAAATAGTTTTTGCTCATCACAGCTTTTCATTCACTCCAAATTATTTTTATAATGGAGGTACCTTTTATCACCCTCAAGAGAGTTTATTTTGTTGCCAAGGCAACAAGAGACTCAAATGTCTGTTGTGTTGGTCTCATTTCATGACTAGTTAGTTGCAAGGTGATAGGAACTTTTTGGAAAAAACATGTTTTGAGATTTTTTTATTTTTGTGTGGGTGACCACCTTAAACGTAGATAACGTCGCTTTTATTTTTTTTTACAAAGTTAATTGCTATTTTTATTGTAAGTTTTGATACTATTATTTTTAGATTTTATATTGTGGTAGCATCGATCGCTGCTCTATTGTACTACATCAGATATAGGAAAACCTTAAATTACAATATATTCTTTTACACTCAAGTATTAAGTTGAAAGTTAGAACAAATTAAAGCTTTCGGTTTTTATCAAGAAGCCAATTTCAATGCTTAATTTAATTTAACCGAGGAGGTGAAGGATATCAGTCACAGTAGACTGAGGCTATACACGCTTTTTCAATAAGAACCAGTAAATTTGACCGAGGCTCACTGCTTTTAATATTTAGCGATTTCAGCCTCAAATTATTCTTATTTCTATGTAGTATGTTTAAATCGAATATAAGATATTAAGCCTAAGGTATTGTAATATAGTGTAGTTGAATTATCGTGGATTCGGCTGAGCCATTTTCCCGAGACGATTTTCAGTGATTACAAACTGCGAAGCAGTAAAGTTTAAAAAAATTAGCTATCCAGGCCAAGTCCAAGCATATTTTTTAAAGATTGTTCTTAAGTCTTGGGCGATCTGAGCCTCGTTGTTTTATTTTTATGAAGTTGTTCTTATAATAAAGAGGCGTAGCTGATAGCCAAAGTTTGGTGACTTCCCGTTTGGCTTGGTGTTGAATTGAGAACATTTCTCGTATCTTCTGCTAAACATGTGCAACTGGCAGGTCCCGGAGTTTATTTCCCAGCTGTTTAATTTGACAAGTCAATACAAATTGAATATATACGGCCTGGACAGCCAAAACTGGTAAATGTCTGGGCCTGCCTAATATATAGTCTTTCATTTTTGACGATTATAATATAGAAATATAAAGCGAGCGCGCGCGCTCTGGTCATTAATATAGAAACACTCTTGTGCACTTCTTGAGTAAACTTAAAGTGTTTCTATTAATGAACAGAGCAAACGAGCGAGTTTGAGATCTCTTTTGAAAAATGAGGCACACAAACAGCCGACACACTCTATTGATATTTAGAGTGCGCCACCACAGCCAATCAGAACGTGTGTTGTATTTCTTTTATTTTATAAAAGAAATTATAAAGGACGACGAAAAATGTACGGTAGTTCGACCGTGTAAACAGAGAAAAACAAAGATCACTCGTGTGGTTTAATTTGGCTACCTCACAAGTAAACTTTATCAAACTCTTTTTGCGTGTGTTGTTGCGACCCAAGGGCAACTGTCTAAACTGTCAAGCCATTTATGGACACCAGTCATTAAATTAACTGTCAGTTCATTTTAAAGTTAGCCAAATGTGGCCTGGCTGATTCATTAATATCATGTCAAGTCAACAAACAGAATTTAATTAATTATTAATAAGATAAAGCATTTTGGGGAGAGGTGGGGTGGATGGAAGAAGGCAGAGTTAATAGTGGAGCAAATTAGCTAGAACGTAAGTCTTATCGTTAAGCTTTGATGAATTTGGGGTTTTAGTCCACACTTTCGCATCTCAGTAGAGACTGAACTAAAGGTAAGCTTTGAAAAGGGTCGATAAAACAAGCAGTTAGCTCTGCATGTTGGCAGATTCATCTCTCACCCAAGGAAAAGCGAGTGAACGCAGCCATTATAGATAAAGATCTTAGAAGGCACGATGAGACCCTCTTGCACCTTTTTCGTGTTAAAAATACCGCTGACCAGAAAAGACTGTCAGCGCCTATGCACAACCTCTTTCTCGAAATGAAGCAAAAATTCACAAGCTCAAGCGAGAAAAGGTGTTATTCGAAACTCAGTGTGCTATTTCATTTCCAATTGCAAGTTCAGAATCTGTTACAAAAAATTCTGTTCGAGATTAAGGGCACACACACGCCCACAGTCAACTTTGTCAGCGATACCTTGAACATTAAAGAAGTCTACTCCTCCCGCAAAGCTGCGTCAACACATTAACAACGTTATTTCTAAACAAAATATGTAAACTAGTTAACACTTCACATTTCTTCTCTAACGAAGCAAGAGTTGAGTCATTGAGAATTTTGATTTCAATTTCCAGCGAGCTATGATTTCACTACTAATACTAAAATATTCTTTTTAGCTCAAATACTCTTAATATGTCAGTAGTTTACATTATTTGGGTTTTTTTTATGCATAGCTCAAATTCATTTCATTTGATAACAATCTTGTACCCAATCTACTTACGCAAAAAACTAGCAGAAAGAAAAAAACTCGGTATGAGCCTGCGTTTGTTCCCCACGCATACAATGAGCAGGTTGTATTTATTAAGTAAATAACTCGTAGTACGTCCAGTTTGGAACATCGACTAAGTTTTTTGGGACCTTGGAGGCTTGAACTTTGTTCAGCTCGCATAAACCCTTCCCGACTGAATAGTTGAACGAGAAGCAATGTTTGTCGCGACGACATTTTTGTGCACACACCATTTCATCCCTAGCATCAAGCCGTGTTATCACGTGACCAAGTAGAGCGTGTCCTGGTAAGTCACGTGATATTATGACCCCTGTACGTCGGCAAGCTGAAATATAATGGACTACTGTAAGTTTAAAACTACAAATAAAGATAAGGTAAAGAATAGAACATTTCAACCATAATGTAATACGTACACACATACTTGAATGGAAATTCCTTTACAAGCTTTTAATTATAAAATTCTAATACACAATTGAACTGAAATTTTTGAAACAGAGACTTATAATAGGGATATTTTCTATAAAAAAATATGGGAATATAATTGAGAGAAAAGAATTTCAGTTAAATCATATTATATTTTAGTAAACCTATTCAAATATGGAGGTTAACGTATGTTTAACAACTATCCCCAGAAGGGGAGGTGAATAGCGGTGGATATATTTACTGAGACGCGAAGCGTCGAGGTATATATATAGAGCTAGACACCGACCCTGAGGGGAATAGTTGTTTTAGTATTTACCAGAAGACAGGGATAAATTAAAGTGCACTTCATTTTTCAAAGAAAGGACAAAATTTAAGTTTTTTTCTATTTCTAGCACGCGCTCTTCGTGTACATTTGAGTTTCGTTTGCATTCTTCATGGTTTTTTGAAGAACATAAATGTCGTGGATTTTAAGCAGATTTTGAAAGAAAAAATTTTGTCCTAACCATTAAAACC
>JAOBRD020785056.1:0-13689 GCA_027575215.2 Hydrozoanthus sils
TCTACTAAATAAACCCAGACACACACTGTACTAAATGAGGCCAGATACAGATTCTACTAAATGAACCCAGACACACACTTTATTAAATGAGCCCAGACACACACTTTACTAAATGAACCCAGACACACACTTTACTAAATGAGCCCAGACACAAACTCTACCAAATGAACTCAGACATACACTCTACTAAATGACACACATTCTACTAAATGAGCCCAGACACATCCACTCTACTAAATTGAGGCCCAACACAAGTTCTACTAAATGAACCCAGATACACATTCTTCTTAATGAGGTAAGCGCACACATACATTTTGCACAAAGGGTTGGGTAAGCGCCCACATATTGTATCTATGAGACAAGGGAGTACAAACATATAAGATTAGGTAAACGAATATCATATTTATTAACTATTTTGTGTGTTCAGAAATAGTGTATCTACACGATGGCATAAGACCTTAACTGCCCTATATATAGTGTGAAAACACATACAGTACACTCAAGTGTATGTACTCTACATGCAATGTAATATGACGTAACTATACTTATGTGCAAACAAAAAACGAAGAATCAGCAAAGGCCGATGTTACATGCGTATGCACTCTGCGCACATGCGTTGTTACATTGCATTGTTCACGTGCTTCCTAACAATTTGCCAGATGTTTGGACGAGTTCTACTTCTTCTTCGGAAATGACGAGAGCGTAAAAGCTAAAATTGATATTACTAGTGTCATTCAAAGAATACTTGAATACCAGCTGTGACACGTTTCTTAGTGCGCCTCGCTTGTATCGCAAGTTGAACAATCTAAACCCGAACAATGCCTTGTAATTACTGAACGTCAATTGACTACCTGTAAGTCGTTCATCAGTTTTGTAGCTGAAGTTGAGTACGTCGCGAAACACTCTACACAAGTTTGTAGAAGGTTCATATTCGATTTCGGGCAATCTATTGCCGTTTCCAACCTCGAGGTGACATTTTTCGATGATTCGATTGTTGTTCCCAATGTATCCAAATGTATCGAAAGTTTGCCAAGAATGTTCTTTGGAGTTGGTTTTTGCGTCGTTCAATTCCCAAACGGCGACTATTTTTGGCTTTTGAACGCCAGCGGTGATGTGAAACGTCTCTGATCTTTTGGTCGTCGAATTACTACGTTGAATTTGTTCGCGAAGATAAGTCCACTTCTGAGGTGGCAAATACTTCGACAAGACTTGTTTCATTCCTTCGTCTGTAGGCGTTAATCGAGGAACCCACAACTCCATTTTGTGTACAACGAATCGACAAGCATCAGCCGCATGAAATATAAAACTGCCGCCTCTAGCGAGATCAATTGTTATTTCGACCTTCATGTTTGGCAAGAGCTGATCGCGAAGAGCTGCAAAGAAGCCAATTCGATTCAACGGAATTTCGACGGAAACGAGTTGACTCGTGCCCAATCTTGCTTTTCTAAGAGCGAATGCTTTGTTATATCCGTTTTGATTGTCGCGTTCCTCAGCATTTCGAGATGTGTCCAAATACCAGTATTCGAGCGTACCCGTAGATGTGCTGTAATCGATGCTATCAATAATTAGCTGCTGTACGTAAACGCTATAATTTCGCTTCTTGCGTGTTACACAAAAAAGTTCAGTTACCTCGTACTGAAACGTTTTCGATTATAGCCCAAGAACTATTTACTGTTCCATTGTGGTCGTTTACAGCAATATTTTATCCATCTGCGAGTTTACTACTTCAAAGTGGATTCGAATTCTTGCATCGTACCAATCCAAAGAGTTCGTTTCTCCACTTGTATCAACGACGTAACGGTGATTTGTTTTTGGTTGATGCTGATTGTTACTACTACTACTAATGTTAGTAGAGGCGTTTCGAGTTGAACTACGATGTCTTCTCTTTTTTCTACGTTCTTGGGTGATCGGAGAAGCCATGTTTCGTATAACTATACATCTGACTATACTACTAGAACAAAAAAAGAAATACGCTAATAGTACGCTAGAAGTAGTACGTCAGTAAACTGCAATACGTCAGTGTAAACTGCAGAATGTCAGTAATACCAGTCACTGACGTGCCTTTCTTGCATGAATGCGTTGCCACCAAGCAACAAACGTTGTAGACGTTCGTCCGCCGTTGCTTGGCGCGTATCGTTACGCGCGTTGTTTCGTGGCTTCTTTGCCGTAACATATCAACTATTTGTTCTCCAGCATTTTCCTTTTGTTGCATAAATTTATCTATAATACTATCAGAAAGCTTTTCTCCAGCTTTGTTAGAAGCCTTTTTGTTGTTGTTTTTTACCGATTTTCTTAAAGAAGTCGGAAACACCAGGCATGGCAGAAAAGCCCTTACCGCATGTTGTTTCGTCGTCGAATACACTACGAAATTCGTACCTGTGTGTTTCCGGATCGAATCTTTTATGCAATACTTCCATGGTTGACTGCATGTACTATATTTCTATACACTAAGACGAATAAAAGTTGCTCGCCAATCTTGGTTGTTTAGGTCGATGAGTCTACCAAGCGAATCTCCTACTTCGAATTTAATCGAGTCCAATCGGTTGCTTTTGAGTCTGTGGAATAAAGTTTTTCGGTTTTCGACACGGAATGGATTACTGCGACGAAACCCTATCGTAGGAATAACTGTCAACACATCACTTCATTCGCCGTTGACTAACGATCGATCGATTTCCGAACAAGTTATCCTTATTTCGTCGACCTCGTTGGTGATGTTTGGTAGGTTAAAGCCTGTTTCCGTTGCCGTGACGATTTTTTCGGTAAACCCAATGAGATAACCAATCTCGTGTTTCTCAAGTCAACCTGAAAGTTCGTAGCTAGTTCGATAAACACGTGATGTGTTGTTATTATAAAGTGAAACTTAATCTTTTCTTCGTCTTTCGAGTTGCTATGGCTGTTGTTTGATACTGCTTGCGAGACATATTCCGTCAAGTCTTTGTACGAATATTTGCCGTCCGAAAACGTAATAGTCGTCCGTGTTGAACCATTATCGTTACCGTATTTTATTGTGTTGTTTTGAAAATTCTTCGAAACGTAGTACGTCATTGAAAGCCAATCTAAGGCGATTCTATTTGTTTCACTGGAGTCGAGCTCTAGCGTCGGACTGAGTTTAATCCTAAATGACTGTGGAGAGTCATCACCTATTTTTTTCTGTTTACGGAATTAATAAACAATGCACGGTCCATGGTCATAGGCCTATACTTTGTACGCGTCATTTGTTAATTTACCAAGGTCTCTCAACTTGCCCGCTATTGCGTGAAAGTTACGTTCTATACATTTTGAAGTGTTTCTTGCAAGAATAGAACCGCCTAACAACTCCAACTTGTCGGTCAATTCATCCGGAGTGCCGTATTACACTAATCCTCTTCCTCGCTTCGAAAGTGTTTTTCGTAATGCTTCAATTTCGTCCATGCGTTTGCTATATTTTCTAAGAGATTCTTATTGTCTCCCGAGCTCGTTCCACTTGAGAGAATTTCTTTTTGCGTGTCTTCTCTTTGCTCCTGTACTTTTTTGTAGGTTCATGGCTTTTTCTTTCATAAGTGCTTCACTTCCCGTTTCATAAGCTTCTTTTGGTGATAACAAACCAATTTCTTCTAGAAGTTGTGTTTCTGCGTCAGTGAACGTATTGTTTGGATCAACTACTATTTGCTGCAAAGCGTCTTTGCAACTTCTTCTATTTTGTCTAGAATCGGAGCATAAACTTACTGTTGAGCTACATATTCGTCCTTTACTTGATTTCTAGCAGCTTTTAATGCTTTTCTTATTATACTTTTTCCTCTGCTGTTTCTATTTTCGATTCGTAATTTTTTATTAGCGCTTTGACGTCCCTGATTACTTACGTATGTATATAGTATCAAGATTTTTAGTGTCGACAGTAGACAAACACGAGCAACCATGCATGTGTAACAATGCAAATCCCTAATTATGATTAACATGGTGAACAAAAAACTTCATATCGTCAATTATACTCGTTCATGCCCGACGATACGTTTAGAATGCTTTTAACATAAGCAAGTTTGTGCTCGCATTTTGATGAAATCATTAGTGGTTTATGACAAGGTATACTTACATAGTAAAAATTTAGACCAATCAAAATACCAACGCTTGAAGAACTGCCTTGACGAACTAAGCGAAGAAGTTAGATACAAAATCTTAGAGACCAATTCAGACATCGACAAAATACCTCCATTATAATCTCTAGACAACGAAAGTCAAAAAATAGCAACATTCGATGGCATGGTTTGTCAAAAAAACTAAAAGCCCATCGTAGAATATTTTACAGCTGCAAGGCACAAAAATTGTAGTTGCATATATTTAAGCAAATCATATTATCGGACGCCAAAAGATATAAGAGCGCATTCTTCTCACTTCATTTATACACGATCACAACACAAAAAGAGAAAGAAGTAGCATATGTAACGAACTAGGTATTTCTCCTTCCGATTTTGAAAAGGCAACTCGCAAACCTTTTGACTTTTTGTACATCGATAAAGTAAAGAAAAACGCTTACAAGAATTTCAATGGGGGTATTTAATCATCAGCACTTCGAAACGCAAGGTGCACAAAATTCTAGCATACGCCAGAATACAGTCGTAGAAGACAATGCTAGAATATGAGGGGGGTGACCAAAGAACGATTACTTTTACTCCTTTTCGATGGAATGTGGTGTATTTAACAGTACAAATGTATGATCCTTCGCAAAGAATAAACATTGTTTTGCTTCGACATGATTCTGGTAATAGTCACCAGTTTTTTGTATGGGGAGACTCGTATGGATCGCATAGTGACTGGAAATACCAATACGTAGGTGGAGTAACATTGGTTAACTCGTCTGATTCTTCTGTTATGATACGAGCTAGAGGTTTCAGATATTACACAATTGGAACAACTGGTGCTTCTTCTTGGACTAATTGAGACGGAGTAAATAGTTACGCTATTTTAAAAACACTCATCGTGTAGTCTTCATACGCATATACTCTACACAACTTTTGTTTTGTTCGTAGTTATACTTGGGTACGTAGTATAGTAATACAGTTACATGTAGAAGACGATTTCGTAAATGGCTTTGAAGGAGGTGTACAATGACCACAAGGTGAAAGAGAAGCTCCTGATCAAAAAGGAGAACGAGGACCACGAGGCGAACCTGGTATTGGATTCTTACTCGACAAAAAAGGAAATTTCGATACCCAAGGCAAAAAATTAATAAACATCGGAACACCTTCTAATCTAAGAGACGCAACATCAAAATATTACGTAGATTCGTTAGAATTCGATAGATTTGCTACTACGATTTGTTTGTTTGCAAAATCATTTTGCTTCGACAAAAGCATGTTGTCACACTCTTTGAATACACATGCATCGTTTTCTAGATCAATTCACTATCGTCCTTGTAGTGTTGTTGTAAAGTTGCAAGCAACACCGAGTAAAGTTACTGCAAATCTTGGCAAACTCGAGGTTGGAATTTATTGTTTGAGAGTCGATACTTGTATCAACCCTTCCGATAAGGGAGCTAACTTCAATCTAGCTACAAATGTTTCCGTTCCTTCACTGGGTTATAAAAGATATCAAATCTCTTTTTCATTACTTACGACAGAAACAACATTTTCTGTATCAGACTCTAGCAAAGACACCTAAATTAGTATTAGATTGAAATTATTAGATTAAGACCCAATCGCAATATGGGTTTACTATTCTATGAGTCATGCTATTTCGCCTTTGATGATCGATTCTTTGGATCTTTCTTTGTTGCGAGATGGGAGCAATTCAATGACAGGAAATCTCAACATGGGAGGTCAACGAGTTACAAATGTTTCTTTGCCGAGTAATCCGTCCGACGCAGCTTCCAAAGAGCACGTAGATACAGAAAATGTATATCGCAGCATTCATACAAAAAACGAATTTCACTTCGAAGCAAGCGATTTTAGTGTCGACAGCAACGTAGCATCATTCATTTACGGTACAAGTCGAGACTACGCAAAAAAATATCATAACAGCAAAATTCACATAGCAGTAATACTATCAGGAAGTCCAGCTAGAATAACCATAATTCTTGGGAAAAAACATACACTCTACGTTGTGAAGCTATAGTCGACAAAACTTATAGTGGAGGAATACTAGACCTTTCGATTGCCTCATCTACAAATCAACATACTTTAAAATACAAAAACAAATTCGAAGAAAATGTTGTATTTACCGATACTCAATTGTCAATAAAAAATAGTAACCAAGACGTCACAGTAACTCTAACACTATCATATTTGCCACACAGAGAAATAGCTGTTTTCCTTTATGGCAGAAGGGGTCTTAGTTACGTCGATCCACTACTTCTCGACAACCTCGATGAGGATACAAAAATAGTGATACCACGAGTTTGTTCTCTAGATGATGGAGATTGACTATGGCAAATATCTGTTCATTCAACATTTCATGGCACCTTCTCCGAACAACTCGTTGGAGATAGCAGATCGAACACACTTTGCGTATTCACCAGCAACAACCAAAAATCAGGATACTTCCAATTGTCGTTTCCAATCCTCATTCACATAAAACAAATTACATTACGTCACTCGGGTCAATCATCTCTTGATTCATGAAAAATTTCGTATTTCGACGAACATACAGGAAATTTTTCTCATGTAGCGGACGTTACTTGGGACAGATCTTCTTTGACGATAAATTTCACATAGGCAAAAGCAGTACGAAAAATCAAACTAACGTTACATGCTGGCAACATAAATACAACCGACCGAAAACACCCAATAACATTTTTAACTAGCAAATTTGTTACGTATAACTAACAAAATACTCTCTCCATGTTATATTTTCGACGTCACAAAAACCAGGGATGGAGTAGATTCTTCGAACGTTGTTGACGAAATCAAAGGAGCTTACGATTCGAAGATTACATTGTTTCGAAAAAACATTCGAATCGTCAAAACGAAGTTGTATGTATTGCCCGTTGCTTCACTTTGGTTTAACTCTCTTGGGTTAGTTCTTAGTGGAGTGTTGCACAATTCGTTTATTCTTGCATTGAGTAGCTTAGGAGTTATTATTCAAGGTTTCTTACCCTTGAGTAGTTACAACAAAAGGATTCAAAACATGAGACTTGCTATCGATCGATATGGTCAAATTCTTTCGACAGCCAACGAAATTGATCGAAAAAATTATGATGGTCGCGAAACTAACAATTCGTTGATCGAAAGAGCTCTTTGGACCGACGACTTGGTACCGTCGAGTTGTCCCGAATTAGCTAATACTTCCCAATAAATCGTTCGATGTTATATCATATGCGTTCGTACTTAATCAGTAACAAACCTTCGTAATCACTCTCAAATTTTTCTGCTAGATTAAACATATTTCTGTATTCCAAAGACTTTCTTAACAAAAAATTCGTTTTTGGTAATCTTCCATTGCCGTGGAAATAATTAATTTTTTCGATAATTCTCACGAAATTTATTAATGACGTTAATTGGCAATTTGATAATTCTCCTACCAAACACTTGTACTTTTTTAGTTTGTTAATCGAGAAAGTGTATTTTGTTCTTTTGGTTTCATAATTTGTTATTAATTGAGGACATCGTCCGTATTTACATTCGTTGCAATTCATTACTAACCAAAGCTATCAAATTTTTGATACCTGTTTTTAGGTATACTAACCTGTCCAAATCTTGTAATGCTTCTATAACATCATCAATATCTTTGAATTTGTTATAAAACTTTGATAATTCTTTAAGGTTTTCTTCGTCATATAAATCGTAGTTATTTGCAAATCTAGGCATGCTAAGTTTTTTGTTACTTGTTTGTTGAATAAAGGAAAGACTCGATAATTCTTTTCTAACTTCTTCGAATTTTGTTGTTTGTTTTTTGCATCTTTTTACGTATTCGCTTCTTAACGGATATGGTATTTCATTAAGTTTACATTTTTTTGTGTACTAGTACGTCAAAACACAAATCTTTCAATAATGCCATCTTGGCGTTCGAAATATATAAAAGTTCGATTAACACAAATGGAAACGGTTCGGGCTCGCGTTTTAGAAGAAGACCTTGCTATGATATTAAACCATCCAATTAGTCTCAATCACGTGAAAGGTCAAGTTATTCGATTCAATCCGAAAAAAGGAGCTGACAATGTTTACAATTTGTTTGGTATCAATTAGATGCAACAAATTCTTCTAATTCCTTCATATCATCATCCGTTATATTGAAACGCCGCTTAGCGTCGTTTACTATATCCAATTTTGTAATATTTTCATTGCAAATCTCAGAATAAGATAAAGCATATTGTTCGTTGAAGAAATCAAAAACTCCAAAAGTTGCATGAACAAGTTTCGTTGCCACCCGTTGTTCTTTAGGTAGTAATTTCGTTTCATTATTTATCGTTTCTAAATCATTATCAAACCCAAAATATGCCTCAATAACATGCCAAGCGCACCTCAATCTATTTCTGGTATTCATCATATGTTACATATATTAAGTTTTTTTTTTTCTTTAACACAAAAATTATTTTATTTTGTTTTATTGTTGAGTTGCTTCTTGATCTTGTATTTTGTACTCGGAAGGGTCGAAAAATAAAAGCTCTTGAAAACGCTCTGAGAGGGTGTTCCGAAAACGGACATAAAGCCGATTTAGGCGGTTTTAAAAAACGAAAGGTCCCCCCCCCTGCTGCTTAGTTTATTGTTAATTGAAATACCAGCTAGGATGATTTAAGCAGTCGCATGTAAACTATTACAATTTTTTTGACATTTCAAACTTTCGAGATTGTGCAATACCTATGACGTCAGTAACTTTCATACAATAAAGAAGTTGATTTTTATATAAAACCGTTGTTTTTGGTTTTTGTTTGTGAAAATGTTTGAAAAAAGTATGAAAAGTCTAACATGAAAAAGCATGCCTACGAACCCAGGTTACCATTAGAAGAACAGGCACCCTAACCACAATTTTTTTGTATTCCTATTCTCCAATGAATTTGAGGAAAAGAAGATTAGATGGCAATCGGGTGAATAGTTACAAAAAGGCGAATCTTTGAGACCCGCGTGGGCACTTTGTGCCCCTCTCCACCCAAACCAACCTCCCCCCCCCCTCCTCCTGGTATGGATAGGTTGGACAAACGGGAATATTATACTTTTCAGACTTTTTTGTTGTTGTAGATTTATGCCTTTTACCGTGTTCGGAGCTCAGCAAATTTAAATAATTAGATCAAACATTTTGATAAAGTTGTATACCTTTTTATTTCTTGTGCACAGATATTACAAGAATGAGAGCTAACCAAACTAAAGTGATTCTACACAGCTTTAGTTCATTTCAAGCAGTTAACCATTACATTAGAGAGTTAGTTTTGGGGCTAACGAATCACTTGCAGGCCGCGCCGGGTTATAAAGCGTTTCAAAGTTTGAGTGCTATGTATGGTTATAGTTTCATAAAACTGAGGATTAGAGCTTGGGAGGTTGAGTTGGTCACAGATTATCCGTCATCGTTGTTTTTTGTAAAACAACAACATATTTTATTCAAGAAACCAGGAATTTGACCATCCTTAAAACGCCGAATAAAGCAAGCTATAATCACATCTATAATCAATATCACGGCCACACATGCTACTGTAATCCCAGCTACCTCAGCGCTAGATAGTTCAGATCTATCCCCATTTTTATCTTCTTTGTCTTGATTACAGCTAGCAAAATATCCAGGAGGCTTTGCACCTATTACGACAAAAAGAACTGTCAAGTAAACTTTGGCTTTTTTTTTCTCCTTTCCAAACCCGACTTTCTATTACAACTTCGATTACCCTTAAAGTCTCTATTTTCTTTGAAGTTTTATAACTATTATTATTATTTATTTATTTATTTATTTATTTATTTATTTATTTATTTGTTTATTTATTTATTTATTTGTTTATTTATTTATTTATTCATTTATTTATTTATTTTTATTTTTATTATTCTTAAAAGCCTCTATGAGCCCGTTCTCTTTTTCATCTGGCCCTTTGTATATGATCAGTATTTTGAACCAAAATATACCAAGTATGTACGATCCCTAAATTTTTAACCCAACTAAAGGAAACTTAATAAAGCATTATTTTCAATTTGCGTTTATAAATCAACTTGAATTTTGGCCACGCGGGTCTTTCATTGGGTCATTATAAGAGAAAGCACTAAATCCCTTTCAGGTCTTTCAGCTCAAACCACAAAATTTCATCAAATAGATAACATGATTTATTGATCGGAAAAAAACAATGCAAAGATACCTCTCTTGCCACCAAAACAGAGGCTGATGTCTGTGCAGTATGGCGTGGGCAGCGGTTGGTTCTGCTCATCTCTTGTGCACCAGCTACAGCTTGTGACACCCTCGCAGTTTTCCTCATTGGTTTTATTCCCACACTGAGCGTCATAACACTTTGGTACTGGAAGGCCTTCGACGGACGGATCTTTTACATCTTCAACCTTCAGAAGAGTCTCTGGCACTGGACAAATAATATCACTGAAAAAAGCAAACAAAAGGTTTTTTGCTTCTTTGCATAAAACATCATCATCAGTTTGTGGTGCTACCATTTTTGCTACACTTATAAATATATATAAATATTGTTTTCATTGAACTAAATTCGGCTTTAAGAGGGAATCAAAACATTATGACGCCCGACGAGCTCTTTTGTAATTTTTTTCTATATTTTTCGGAAAATATTAAAGGTTAGTTTTGTAGTTTCTGCTCATATTTGCAGAAACAGATTCGAGTAATGGGGTTTTTAGCTAAATGCTATTATAATTTGGGAAGGTTTTTTACAAATATTTAAAATATTCATTAATACAACGTACATTAAGAAACAAAATGGTTCGAGATATAATGTATGGTTGCAATGTTGACGGCAAATAAGAAAAAGTTGCTCTTTTAAAATTTTGTTTGTTTTCTTTTTTCCATCGTTATGTTAAAAAAGTGTGCTTGTTTGAAACAGATGTCAGAAATAACACATGAACCACTTTAATTGATAGGTAGTTAATGTTTTTTTAAACAACGATCCGAGTAAGAACTAGAGAGGTAAAATGCAATGGAACGCAAAATGGTGCTAATTGCGCCCGTTAACCTCATTGTCTCGAAATCGACCATATCTTCATAAGTAACTTAGCTTATTTCTATTTCGAATTCGAGCCAATGAGGTTAACGGTTTAACAGTATTGCAATTAGCACTTTCTGCGTTCCATTGCATTTGACCTCTCTAGTTCTTAATTGGATCGTTGTTTAAAAAAACATTAACTACCTATCAATCAAAGAGGTTCATGTGTTATTTCTGACATCTGTTCCTACACTGGTTGATGTATTCTCAGTATGAAATCTAAACATTCTGGTGTGGGAAAAGCGAAATGCCGCAGAACAATACAAAGTACTTCAGTTTTTACACGGACCATTACAACGTAGTATCATGTTTCAAGAGAAAAAGGCAGTGATTTTGATATGAATTACATTGGAAACGCAAAGTTAGAAAGAAAGATCAAATATTGTAAGAGTTGGAGAAAAATGGCCGAGTTTCAGGAAACGTGGGAGTGCGTTTTCGACACAGGAACCATCTCTTTTACTCATTCCTCCCAAATAAAACAAAATCTTTGCAACTTCTGAAAACATTCGGAAAATGTTCGGAAGAGGTTTAAAATTGTTTTTAAGGTATTTTTATGATTTTTTAAAAATTCGGAAAATCTTTGGAGATGTTCGGAAACGTTCGGAAATCTTCGGAAATTTTCGAAAATCTTCGGAAAACGTTTCTAAGGCATTTTTGAGATTTTTTTAAAAGTTTAGGAAAATGCTCGGAAATTTTCGGAAGAGTACGAGCGACCAATCAGCGCTAAGTAATTTTGCCCTGAATTAAGAAAAAATGCCCCCCCCTGTTATCCAAAAAGCTCGAAGTAATTTTGCCCTCTATGTTATAACTGATAGTAGCAATTTTAATCATAATGGTAATTGTAGTCATAATCAAAATAATTATCTAAATACTACTGTGTTTATTCAAAAGCAATTTGACATAACGCTCATCGCCTTTAAAACTAACTGTTATAGCAATTAACGAATATTGTTATCAAGGACGCATTTTTCTCAAAGTAGATTTATAGATAGGTAAGTAAACAGAGTAACAAAATATGGTAACACTAATAAAAATATTTTTTAATACGATAGTTTTATCAAAGAAGATACAATAAAATACAATATACTAGCTATAGTTTTGCTTTACCTGAAAGGCTTGACAAATGAAACTATTTACAAAGTTTGTGAATAAAGATTTCCTGAAACTTATACTTTTCTTAGATAAACTAATAATGGTTAATTCTATTACTATGCCAAGTGCAACCACGTGGAACGTCGATATAAAACTGAGAGACGAGGATTATAACTCGTTGCCAGTTGGTTAAACGAGGTGCCGATAGGTAGACTCGGATGCTAGTGGGCTTATACATTCAGTATGGTAATGGTAATTATATTATCTCGATAACCCAGTATATCATAAGAGATACATCGTTTGTGGGGCCTATGTTGTTGTTGTTTTTTCTCTTCTGCCCACCCCCCTCCCCCTTTCCATTTCTCAGTTTTTATTGTTTTCTCAAGTGCCTCTGGCTTCGTACCTTACGGACTCGCATTCTTCAATAACTAATACCGTAAGTGCAGCTGGCAGCACTTGGAATAGATTACTACGTTATGTTACCTTAAGAGGTAAAATTAACTCTATGAAAATAGGTTTAATCTATGTCTCGTTCGAGAGACTTAGATATTGTCTATGTCGGTTGCTGCCCTTCTATAATTCCTTTTCCATTAAGACTGACAGAAAAAAAATACCCTAGGCAGTATTGGGTTTGCTTCTGATTTGTAAGCCAAATTTGTGATTACAAATTAGTAAGCATTTTACTTACTCGCTCTTTGTAAAACGGCTTTCGCAATGCTTGAAATTTTGCATTTTGGTAAAGCAAGGGCACTCGCAGACCAATGGCGAAGTTGCACATTCCTCTGCGCAGCTGCATGACTGAGTAGGACAACGATCACGCTTGTCTATAATACCTGTTTTTGTTACAGAAGCAGCATTCACATTAAAGATGTAAAGACTCTGGAGTAAGTTCCTACATGTTACTGAGATAACTGTTCCTTTTGGAAGTTAAACAATTTCAAAACTTCAATGTTATCATTGCTTATGAAAGGAGACTTCGCAATTCAGAATTTATGCTAGAAAACAACTCTCACTCACTTTTTAAAAGTCATTTCCAATATCAGCAAAATTTTCAACCTACCAACATAGGCGTTGCTTCCGGGAACCGGTTCAAGTTGATACTTGGCACAATATCCACCAGAATTGAGTTTGTTAACACCGGCTGTCATATTTACCTCCCAAAAATAATTATTCTTTAGCGTTTCGAAGTTTTGGCATTTTTTCCTGCTTAAGCTCCCGTCAACAATCAAATCTGTAGCAACAATTCTTTCCTTCTGAGTTATATGGACGAGCTCTACAGCCTTCGCTGTAACTGCTGAATCCAAAAAATCGTCATGCATTATTAGAAATCCAGCATTGTCCATAACGAAGCATAGAAAAGTGGTCTCTTTGCAACGAGGATATGTGTCCTTCAGCAATCTGCATGTGAAAAGGTAGTGATAGTAGTAGTAGTAGCAGTAGTAGTAGTAGTAGTAGTAGTAGTAGTAGTAGTAGTAGTAGTAGTAGTAGTAGTAGTA
>JAOBRD020785162.1:0-13689 GCA_027575215.2 Hydrozoanthus sils
GAGGAGGTGATGGTGGAGTTAGTACAGGAGGATATAAGGGAGGACCTAGAGGAGGTGATGGTGGAGTTAGTACAGGAAGAAGAGGACGATATGAGGAAGGGAAAGGACGGAGGACGTGGAGGAAGTGGTGCTTGATGCTGTTGGTAGAGGATGATGAAGAGGATGTGAGGAACGAAAGGGAGGAAGGGCGTAGAGGAGACGGTGACAGTGGTTGTTGAGTAGGAAGAGGAGGATAATTGGCAAGTTGAAGAGTGAGAGTAAGAACGAGAGGACACAAAGCCGGGGAGATCCACAAGGACGAATTGGGGGAGAAGAAGAAAGTCGATGGGCAGATGATGAACCTAACTCTAGAAAGTACACTAAAGTCGATAGCAAAGAACGAGCGTGGACTTCAACGGGAAAAGTACACAAGCCAAATACATATAATAAAAAAGAAAAAAGCGAAAGTTTAGGGTGCTTTATGTGATTTACCTTCATCTGAGCTTTGTGATCTAACATTTCTTTCAGAAGGTGAGGACAAATCATTGACTGAAAAAGGAAAACGTTACAATTTATTAGCTTTTAGCAGTGTGAGCATTCGATTCATTCATAGACAGTGGGCAGAGTTCTTGTTTAGCTCTCATTATATTTGTTGATAGCATCGTGCAACGGTAGACTATAATGGTTAACGTTGCACGATACTGCATCTTTTAAAAACGCGGTTTCAAATTCATTGACGGTTCAGCTATTAAGCTTTGGGTACGTATTTCGCATAATGGTGATGTTTAATCTTAACCTTGGGTTGTTACAAGGATTGGAGTAATAATAATAATAATAATAATAATAATAATAATAATGTTTAGCATCTATATAGCGCCTTTTTCCATATGTATATGATCAAAGGCGCTTAACAATGATTTACAAGTTGACTTTGGTATTGAGGTTCTTAGATAGTCCGCAATATACGGCTCACAATTATATTCATTAAGAGTTGCCCTCAGTAGACAGACCACGACATCGGGATCACCCTACTCTTTTTCAAGTGTTGTGGGTTCTTTAAGTCCCCCGATAGGAGATCGAGAGACTTTGCCTACGGTTTAACGTCCTTATCCGAGAAGACGCGAAAGTCTAACCGTTTGCAGATGTTACAGCAAAGGCAGCACCTTCTCCTCGGTTATTGTAAGACCCTGAGTGAAGAATCGAACCCGGGCCTCCCGCGCGAAAGACTGGCGCCTAATCAACTAGGCTTACCAGGTAGCTAATGAATATTTTTCTTTAGCTAATTAATCTTTTGAAGACGGCAAAATAAATAGAGAAACTTACTAACAATGCAATGCATGTTAATCTTTTTTTTTCTTCAAAATAAATAAACAACTACAAGTAAACAAAAATTTGGAATCCCCTACTCTAAGCTAACATAGATTTGTTTCTAGTCAAAATTTGTAGCAACACGAACAAAAGCCGTTTTTGAAATATATCTTGACAAAATGGAACGGGAACTGAAAAAATGGTTTTAGTTTTAATTAAAAAAAAGCAATCAATAGCGTTTAAGGGGCCAAAAAATCGTTGAACAGTTAATGATCCAGGACTTAAGATTGGTATAAATTTTCTGAAAGTACCTACGGACTATACTAGTTTCTAGGACAGTCTGTTTTCGTTATGAACATTCAGAAATGCTATTCAAATTCAAAACTAATTTTAAGTTTGTGCAATTAAAAAATAATTTTCGACTCGAGGGATAAATTTTACGATAAACTTTAAATTAAAGTTTTTCCTGTATCGAAATTTTTAATTTTACTTTTGCCTTAATTCAGTTTTTTTTAAACCACAGAACGAAGGACTTCGTTGCCATAAAGAGATACAATTCGGAAGAAAATCTGAGCAATCTTCTCAAATCACTTTTTAATCTATACGTAAATAGTATTTAAATGAAATGGTAATGTTCATATAATTAATCCAATTTTCGAGTAAAAACGGATATATTGAAACTCTTGAAAATACTTCATAAAGCCTTTCCTGGGGAAAACGTCGGTGGACAAACTTTAAACTATAATAATACTAAAAAATTTCTCACTTTATTGAGTTTCCAATGTGTTAAGCGCTTAAAACAAGATACATTTTTGTTTAAATTTGATTTATGACTCTTTACGGCGGGTTACCACGGCAAAAATGAAACGGTCTGTGCAAGAATTTAATTTAGATTTTAAAACACCGTTTTATTTTCGTTTAACTTTTTTGTCAGATGCATGATTGCCGAGAAGAAACGACTTTTAACTGAGTTTATAGTGCAAAGATAGCCTTATAGACAAAGATTTAAGTTCGGACATTGTTTCAAAATCTATTTGAAACAAAATCTTCAAAATAATGAAACAAAATTTTGAGTATCTCTCGAAATAAAAGCAATTCTCCTTATTTGTATCGGTAATTTTGATTTAAATTTTCTTCGTTTTCTAATTTTGACAAAAACTGTTCCAAAACTTTCTTTTTTTTAACTATTGCAATAATAGTTTTTTTACTGCGGAATTTGAGAACACTAAAAGTATTGTGAAAGAAAGAAGCTCGTTTTGTTAAAAAACTAAAAATTCAGTAATCTGAGTCCCATAAACCAAAACAAGAAACTATTCCCTAAAAAGCACCAAGACGTTTAGTTTAAACTAATCTTTTACTTTTGCTTTTACTCTTAATATACGTGATTCGGGGTTTTTTTTCAAGTTATTTTCGTGTTCCGCGTTAAGAAAACAATTTTACGGATTAAACACTGATTGTTCAAATTAAGCGAAAACCCATGTGCCATGCTTTAACTAATCTTCTTCCTCGGCTTGTATTTTCTAGAGTAGCATTACATTTTTTTTGCTAGCGAGGAAATTTAGTTTGTTTTTGATAAAGAAAAAAAAACAACAAAATTGTGTTTGATTGCCGAAATTTTTGGGTTTTTTTTTCTCTGCTACTTTTTTTTCTTCTTCTAAGTGTTTTTGAAATTTTTAATCGACCCTCCCCGAGGTGTCTTACCATCGTGCCAAGGCTGGGTTAAAACCAAACTTGAATCTTCCTTTACTCCAAAGCTTCTTATAAAAACCAAGAATTTGTGTTTGACTGCTAATTTTTTTTATCTTAAACCAAACACTATCTTAAACTAAAGTTTGTGGAAATTTCTTAGTGGGGTTTGCTCGAGTTGAAGAAGATCGCACAAAAATTCTAACCACATGCAGCCTTGGCTTGGTTAAAACCGAACTTGAAAAAAAGGACAAACAAACCGTTACTTCTTGTTTTACTCAAGGGTTTCTTTACAAAATAAGAAAACCCTTGCACATTCCGTAACTTGACGAACTTGCAATATTATTCAACAACAATTTTATCTTTGCTATCTTACGGTACAATGACTGAACCTTCCTTAAAGTGTTTCAAGTATCTCACCTCCTCTGGTCGTTCTCTGTCGGTCAAGAGCTGCCAAACTTTCAATTTCAGATTCGAAGGTACTAGGAAGGTCAACACTATAAACGAAAGAAATTGAAAAGTTTTTATACCAAAACTGTAAGTCTTTTTACTTTAAGTTTACCCGCCGTCTTCTCCGACAATTAAGTTTTCCATCTTTTTGGTTTTGTTTATTTTTGTTTCATCCCTCTGGCAAAGGTACAAGAATACCTTTTTTGATTTCCTTAAGGCACTAACAAAGTTTATCAACAGATTAACTAACGCTAGATAGCTTTCGATGTGAAACTTCTCGTTGTAAAATACCTTAGAAAAGGAAAGATGATTTGCTACGGCAATAACTACAACGCAGAAGATCAGTTCCGCAAACTTGATAGGAAAGGCGTTAAAAATCCTTCAGTTACGTTTTACTACTAAACATTAGACATTTGGGTTTAGTCTTCAGTTCAAACTGAGTTTCGGCCCAAATTTAAAATCAGTAATGATAAAGCCGAACTTACCTTAAGGTGTCACTTAGAGAGAAAATTTGTAACAAGAAGAGAGCCAAACTGCCGAGGCTTATTCTAAGCCTCGCCCTCTTCATTTCAATTCTATAAAAATTTCCTGACTATATCTTAATCTGTATTTATAGATATCTTAATACAGGTCAATAGTAAAAATAATTAAAGTCAGGAAACTTCCCAAGAGCTTCTCGTGTCTTGGGTTGGCTCTACAGGCCTTGGCCGGTGTAAATATCGAGGAAATTACTGGAAAGCCTTCCCTATATCTATCGTGAATATGCATAAATCATCTATTGTAAGTTTATAGCAAATACAAAAGCATTTTTCCGAAAAAGTTTCACTATATCTATGACAATGGTCTTTCTACTGGTCGCACACTACAAACAATCCAAAGCGTTGGTCAAAACGATTTTAAATTGACTGCTAAACAAGCTTCCATGACAACCTTTGCTTCTTTTCTTCGAAGAATTCAAGTGCTAGCCAATAGCTTCGTTTGATTTCTCATCAACACAAACAAGGTGAAAACAATCTTTTTATTACAATTAAGAACTTGCCTTACCCAGAACAACAAATTTAACTTATTTCGAGTTGAAATTTTACGAGCGTTAAGAATTTTCAAGGTGTTTTCTATCAGAGAAATGTCAAACTTTTAAAAAAGCAACAAAACAAAAAAAACACTCGTAAATTATGGTTTGTACTATATTTCTAAATTATTTGCTACCATGCCATATATCGTTATATTGGAATCGTTAACACAATAGGCTTAGTTTAACAATTATATAATATCTGACTCATGCTTGTCCCAGCAAAAAATTTTGTCCAATCTTTATAAAAATGAAAGTATATCCACTAACTTATCTGCCTAAGCAAAGATCCAAAAATTGGTTGAGACACAACCCTTATTATTTAGGGAATAACATTAAAACATTCAAACGGAATCTTGTCCTAACATACTTATTTATTGTTTAAATATTACTTGTATTGTTTTATTCTGGGAAGTAAAACTTTAGTCGGCTTCATGATTTTTTCAATTCGAGCCTTTGAAAGCCAGAGTATATCAGTTCTTTCACGAAAAGCTACACTCCGCCCAAAAGCGTCTCGTCAAAGATTCAACACAGATACTATAATGAAAAATCTAATCCACCAAATATTATGTTAAATGGTAAGATTCTAAAAACGTTAAATAACGTACAAGATGTACGTTTGCTTCTGCCTTTACTTCATTATCTGGTAAAGACAAATAATTGTATATTGACCTGCTTCTGATTAAGCGGAACTTTTGGTCGGAAAACATCCCTTAAAGTTGGCTAACACTCTCTCCCAAAAATGGCATTTACAACTTTAGGTGCAATCTCTGGAAAACTTTCAGAAGCTACTTAATTTCGTATTGGGTTGAGTATAGTTGTGCCTTCCTTAACAACATTTTGGTAACGAAGTTAATTCATAGTACCAAAAGCCAATAAACTGAATCGGAAAAAATACAAAGAGATTCGTAGATGCTACAAAAGTTAGAATATGGTTCATTTTGTGAACGAGAAATTACAAAAATAAAAGAGTTAAAAAATGCAATTTGAAGTCTTTATGTTAAAAACGGTGAAAGAAGCAAAGGGCTGTAATATTTGAAGCAAAGTCTTCAAATAATACAAATTGGACAGTGGAAATAAATTAAAAGATGAGCGAACTCACAAAATCTAATGTAAGCTATTTTAACCAATCAGTGAACTCTGGGCCAGTAAGAGCTGTTGGACCTATCAATCAGTGTACCTTGCGGAAGCACACACACAAAACCAGAAGTCAACAAATTCTAGAGAGCTATGTTTGTTTTTAATTTCAAAGAGCACCTAAATGACAATCTGCGAAAAAATAAAACATTTTTAAGCAGATAAAAAGCGAAAAAGATACAAACACAACTTTCCACATATTTATGTTTTAGTTATAATGTTGCTAATATAAAAGCATTTTTTTTCATTTGCCCAAAAATATAAACTGTTTCCCTTCTTAAATTGAAGAAATCACTACGACTGCCACATTTCATGAACCTTGATTTTTTAATAACGAAGGATTAAAATAAAAAAAAATTGAGTTAAATAAATCTCTTACTGTCAATTTTAAATCGAACACCTCCGCATGT
This sequence comes from Hydrozoanthus sils, assembly GCA_027575215.2. Taxonomy (NCBI): domain Eukaryota; kingdom Metazoa; phylum Cnidaria; class Anthozoa; order Zoantharia; family Hydrozoanthidae; genus Hydrozoanthus; species Hydrozoanthus sils. The sequence continues at coordinate 6,040 of JAOBRD020785162.1, forward strand.
TCAATGTTTCTATGGCAATTTACTTTTAAGTGTAATCAGTTTTCGGTCAATATGCTCGTTATTCAGGGCTAATTTCTAGATCTGTTATATCTATAAGGCTTTCACAGAGTTTGATCAAACAATCGACTTTTTACATCAACTATTTTGCTCTGGACCTCGGACAAACTTCTCGCCTCTATCGCTTTCTTTTGAGAACCATTCGAAAATATATACTGAATAAGTTGAAATATGTTTCAACCACCCATCTTGACGTACTGACTTTGAAAAGACTGAATTATGCGTCTCTCTTTTCAAGCAAGTTTATGCAACCTCCTGGGTTCAAAAAGTAATTACCCGGCCCCAAACCGCATTTGACCAGTAACACAAGCGGTACGCATTTTCCTATTCTTAATAATTTAGTACCATTTTACAAGAGTTTGAAAAAAAGATTTTAAGTAACCGATAAATTGGTTCTCAGCTTGCTAAAACAGCTAGCAGTTACACTAGATAGTTAGCCGAGTATAATTTATAACATTTTCTTTCGGTCGAAAATAAGAAGAGAGCATGCGCAAAAATGAGATAGGTAGGTAGAGATTAACACAAGTTAAAGGATTGCCAGACACAAAAACTACGTGAGTGCAAAATAAAGGACACTTACTGAACAAGACAAAATAGTGACATTTAAATATATTGGGTTATGATTTGCAGGCTATTCTAGATACAGCTGTAAATAAACTACCCCCCTCCCCCCCCTTAAAAAGCCAACTGGTGGATGTTGGACAAGTTGCTTATCCATAAGTGTGTTGGTTTCGAATCTGGGTTCAACGGATACAAAACCAGTGACTGTTTACAGTCACGGATATCGAACCCAGGGCCAGCATCCAAGGGGGCTCCTTTAGTTCTTTACCCTCGATTGGTAACCCACTCCTCAAAAACATCTTTAATTTCTAAATGACAATGACTGTATGGAGGAAGTGAGGAAGAACCTCTAAAAGCACGCCCAAAAAGTTATTTCGTCCGACAAAAAAGTGAAATCACATGATACTCGGACTGTTCCAACAACACCCAAAAAATACCAGCTGTGACAGCCATCGCTACGAGCACTAAACACTTCTTTTAATAATTCCAACACTTCCATTAGCGTTGTTTGTATGAAAGGCATGTGTGAAGTGACTAAATCCCGGATCAAGGACGAGTCATGCATGAAAGTTGGTATCAAAAAGTGGCGAATTGACCAGTCACGCGCTATGTTTTTTAGATTTGCAATCGGAAACCATAAAAACTTATATGCGCAACTCTCGCCTATTTTGAACTTGTTTATAAAGCTTATAAAAGTTCCAGAAAAAAAAAACTTTAGAATCATGGAGATTGCGTAAGAGTCGGCGATCTAACGAGGGCGAGCGTTCACATGACTATTATAATCTTTTCAGAGTTCAAATATTTCAATTTACTTTTATAATAAAGAATTATAAAATTTAATTTGGGTGTTGCATTGACTGTTGTTCCCTTCGTCAGAATCGATATATTTGTATACTGGACAAGAACTCAAAATCAGTTTTTCCTCTGACAAAATACGCAATATTTTAGAAGACCATGGGCCACTGCACGCTTATTTAACGTATTCTTCAACTAACGACGCAAGCTGTCTTTAAAAAGCGGGTCTCAGAATCCACGGGTTTTTGCATTCCTTAGTATTACACTGCTTGTTTACTTAAGCAATGAGTCTATGTCTCGGTTCATTGGAACGGTTACTGTAATTCGTTATTTTCTATGGCATTCTTGAGTACTCTTTCTTGTGCAAGAGTCAGTTCAACATTTTTGTCTTTGAAACAACGTGTATATCAAGGGCAATCAAGCAAAAGCAAAATAGCCACAAAAAGTCAGCGTTCCTAATAACTGTCAAAGTCGAGTCAAAGTTGTCAAAAGCATACTACCAATGTCACTAGTAATCTGGGCAACGTTACATCACACAGGGAAACCACGTGTAACCTCACGTGAAAACTAAAGACAACAGAACGGAAATAGGGAAAAGGGCTGTCAAGGGAAAAGCTGTTGTCTTAAGAAAGATTTCCCTTCTCCCACACACAATACTTAGCTCAGGTTCGGGTTTAATAGAAATGAACTCGAAAATATCTTCAAAATGCGAAATGATTTAGCAGTTATCACGGCTGAAGCTTTATGGATTTTGGCGCTTATAGAATTTGCTTTCGTTTCCTGCCTTCGTCCTTGTTAGGTTAAAAACGTTTTACTTCCTGTATGCTTAAAACATTATTTTGATAAGTACCAAAACATATTTTACGCATGCAAGAAGTAAATACGATTTGGCTGATGCAACTATCAAAAGACAAGGTGCACGTGTTCGACTCATGGATCGATTTCAGTGAAGTTCTTTGACTTACATGAATGCTTCTCAGAAACTGTTCACGTGCTCAACACATGAATTCCATTTACTTCTCACGTGCTCATGCTCTATACCCTTGGCGACCTCTCGTTGTTAAGCAATCTTGTTGCCTAATCATGAGTAAGGATATGGAAGTCAGCACCAGATTTCTCACAGCTAAATTTTAAGTAACGGTCCTTTTCTACAGTCTACCTTTGATCATTCGAGTCAAATCGTGAAAAAAATACATAGACAAGGTATTTAAATCTTTATTTTCTTCCAAACAAATTTTATCTGCGAAAGAGTGCTTTTCACTTTTAACGAGCTTAGCTTTCATTCAAGAAAATCTCACAGTGTTTCTATGACAACAGACAAATTTAGAAAAAATGCAAGTTTTCTTCGTATCGTATTTCGATGTGCTACTAATAAGTGTTTCCCGTATATAATGTAAACCTTAAACAATTTACATAAAAATTATGTTTTCACAAATTAAATTAAAACTTAAAACATCTTAGATTTATAACGGTATTACATAACGACAGCTAAAACTTCCAAAAATCGCGTTTTAGTTAGCATGCGCAAAACAACGTATACTTACCAAAAGTCAGTTCGTAAACAAAACTATCCAAGAAATGCTACAAAAGTGATCGCAGAAGGCCCAGCTTGCTATTGATGGATCGAGCGACCATGCAATCGGACACCTGTGATAAGACCGAGCTGAAAGGACCAATTAAAACGAGCTGAGTTTCAGAATCTCTGACGAATCACCAGCAAGAAAAACTATATCAAAACACAAAACAAACTGAATTGGAAAAGTATAAAAATTACCGTTTGCAGCAACAGAATCAGGTCAAGTATATTTACGTATAATAATATATATCCTAGACTTAAAAAACACACCAATAATAGAACCTGTATTACATAACAAACAGATATTTGTATACATGTAAACGGTATTGCATAACGACAGCTGTGCTAGTCCTTGTCTTTGGCGCTATAATCGACCAAACAAAGCTCAAAAATTTGCAATTGTTTGGTTTTGTTTCCTTATTTTGTGTGAAAATTTGCCACACTTGGCTTTCCTCATATCTAGTTTCGATATTGTAATTTTGTTATAATATGATAACAGAATTTTGTGTCGTCCAATGAGCTCTGCCATTGTTTTCGTGTGGACTTTTTTATGGACTACTCCATGGACTATCTTATGGAATGCCTTATTGACTGCTTTATGGACTTTTATGGACTACTTTATGGACTGTTTTACGGACTATCTTTTGGACAGTTTTATGAACTTTTATGTACTGTTTTAAGGACTATTTTATGGACTGCTTTATGGACTATTTCATGGTCTATTTTATGGACTATTTTATGAACTATTTTTAGGACTATTTGATGGACTGTTTTATGGACTTTCTTATGGACTATTTTATGGATTATACTATATGGACTATTTTATTGACAATTTATGGACGATTTTAGGGACTATTTTAAGGATTATTTTATGGGCCATTTTATGGACCATCAGATGGACTATTTCATGAACTATTTTATGGGCTATCTAATTTATGGATCATTTTATGTTATGTACTGTTCAATGGACCATTTTATAGAAAATTTTATGGACTATTTTAGGGGCCATTTTATGGACTATATCTTTTATACTGTTTTCTTGGAAAATTTTCAAAACTCCCCTGCAATTCTTCAATAACAAAATAGAAACGCCAGCGCAAAATTCAGCGCATCCGTGTTAGCAAAAACGCAAAATTTCATAAACAATTCCCCAAAACTAATGCAGATATGAAGTTTTGAAACTTGATCTTCTGCCTATATTATTACAGAGAAATGTATGGGAAAAACATGGAACGAGGCTGGACGGGCATCGATGCGCGTCCATCTTACTTTTCGTTGCAAAACTATCCATTTTCAAACCTTTATATCTCCGTCAATTTGCGGCCAATCTTGATGAGACTTTGTAGCTTTACTAATATTAATGTGCTAAGATTGACTCTGGACTTGTTTTCCCGATAAACTGAATTTGTTTCTATGCCATGCTAGCGTGATAAAGGTCTATAGTGCTTTCTTTACTAATTTTTGTCGAATATTTATAAAAAATTGTTTTAGAAAGTACATTTTTGGAATCCCAAAATTATCAAAAGAGAATTTTGGAGTGCAAGTCCCTTTAAAATCCCTTAAAGAGAAAGATTTAAAATCATTTTGAAGAGTGAATTTCATACTCTTGGTCCATGGAAACAAATATGGAATAGTCCATAACTATTTCTTTCCGCCGCAGGTGGTTTCATACATTTTCCCAGAACCCTACACTTCTGATCAAATTGCGTCACATAAAAATAGCGACAGCTGAAAACAAACTTATTCTATCATCGTCTTCCCCTATCACTCTAAACTCTTCGTCGTCTAATATTTCATCGAGGAACAGCAATTGTGCCGCCATCTTTAAACTGCGTGGTTGTTTACACGACTCAAGGGCTGGGGTGAGTAAGGACTGGGATGGCTAAATGGAACACAACTTGAGCTCATTCATTCCGATCGGAAACTGCTAATACATTTTTCGGAATTTTTGTGTAAATGGTATACAACCCGAGTAAGTTTAGCCGAGGCTCATTGTTCTTCATTTTTCGGCGATTTGAGCCTCAAATTACTCAAATTGTTCTTATTTCTATCTGTGATTCGATTTGAATAAAAACTAAGCTTAAGGTATTGCAATACACGTACAATGTAAGGAACTAACTTTAGGGCAAGTATTCGTGTACCGGGTATAATTTGAAGCAATGGCAATGATTAATGGAGCAAAGATGCAAATCATTTCTTATTCTTTCTGTATTGTTAAGTTAAAGATAGAAACTTACTAAAGTTTAAATAAACAACTGTGTATTCGTGTACCGGGTAGAATTCGAAGCAATGGCAATGATTAATGGAGCAAAACTGCGAATCATTTCTTATTCTTTCTGTATTTTATATTGTGAAGTTAAAGATCAAAACTGACTCAAGTTTAAAATAAATGTTGAGCCCGAGACTCAGCTTGTTCTTGAATTGTTCTCAGTTTAAATTTTGTTTAATTTAATTGAATAGTTCTTTAAATTCTTATTTTAATTGAATTTTAATTTACTTACTGATCTTTTAAATTTTTGCTTAATTTAATTGTTCTTTTAAAAGTTTTAAATTTTGTTCTTTTTAAAATTTCAGGCCAATCTGAGCCTCGCTGTTCTTATAAAGTTGTTCTTACATACAAAATAAGCGAGTATAGGTAGGTAGAAAAATAAAGAAAATACGAGGTAGAAATTGCGGTAAGATAAAACACAATAACAGAGGGCTATTCAGCGTTCATTTGTATGAAATTTACTGGTTATGAAACAATCGTTGTATGTCTTTGTTCGCCTTTTTCTTTTGTTGTCTGATAATTGATATCGCCGGCCCGCCTAGATTAGCCATGCTACCTTCGGTGCCAGCAACACCTGTAAACCTGTAATTGAAGTTTGCAATATAACGAAATGAAATGAAATAATTGACCCTGCACAAAACACAAAAGGTTTTGAAATGCAAACTATTTTAATAGCCAGTCTAACGCCTGAAAGGGAATGTGCACAGTCAGGGTTCGTTCAACCTACAATAAAGCATCTTTGTGCATTCTTCGAATTTCCCTTTTGAGGTTTATAATTACCAGCTCTTGTAGGTATGTAAAAGAATTTCAATTACGAAAAAGATCGGGCCTTAACTATCGGACATTACATTTCGGACAAAAACCTTTGGATATTTTACCCATAAATTTCGGTCAAACGAAATAAAATAAATACATTTTAAAAAGTTTATAAAATCTATAAATAAAACTATACAAACAATACCAACAAACACAAGTTATTGCTCTATTCTGCTATTTTTGTGTCCATAAAGCACTCAGTAATTAATTGTGCTTTCCCACTCTACCTCCGAGTTTGAGCAAACACTCGCGACATGTTCATGAATAAATCACTGCTAAAATGGTAGACATATGCTTTCTATAGATTACCAAACCAAAACTTGCTGTATTAAGTTAATTAGCTATAGTAGTTACATGTTATAATAGTTATCATTTGAAAATGACTCACTTGTCTTTTCGTGGCTTATCGGCCCTTCTACGGGTCCCTAGCCAGCCCTCAACATTGTAGCAACGTGCTTTAGTTTTCTTTATTTCTCAATAAAGGTTTTGTGGGAAACCAACCAGCCCCGCTTTTGTTTCGGCCGCAGTTTCCGTTGACCAAAAAGCCAACATCAACTTTAGCCTCAGCCAAGCTCCACAAGTTAAGCGGGTAATTTCAAGTCACGTTTTCCTTAAACATAAGCAAACAAAGAACTTACAATATTACCGACCAGTTCTTTTGCACCACACCTAACATTATCTATTGTATTCAGTGCACTCGCTGTAATTAGTTGTATATTGGGAAACTGGTTGTTTGTAAAATGTCTAAATAAGGGTTTACTGCTTAAAGCAGCCAGCATATCGGCTGTTTTTTTAGGGGAGAGTAGATTGAGCCGCGATGTTGAACGCGCTGTTTGTTTTCGAAGGACGTATGTTTTCCAATAAAATCATGTGAACTACAGTACTGTTAAACTTCCTCTATTAATCTTTGTTCCTACTAGTACTAAAGTAATATATAAATTAACTAACATTACTTAGGGAATAGAGCTTCAGCTGTTCTCATTGGTTGAGCCCGATATATTATGCTGGCTATAACCATTTAGCGCAGGGTGGTTTGAGCTGGCATGAGAACGAATTTCCTTGCTTCCTCACCTTTGGTGGATCCTTGGAGAGAAGAGATAAACTCCTTGAAGGAAAACTGAAAAGCATTAAGGTTGCATACAGTAACACTTCTCAAAGGTAACGCAATATGCTTATGAAAACTGTGCTAAATAGTGGAAGAGAAAACTCTGAGAAAATGTTTCACGGCAACTGAACTGTAAATAACAACAATTAACAAAAAAATGTTTTGCACAAATCTTTTGCGAGCAATGGCTGTTTTTGGACCAAACGCTGCTAATCTTGTTTTTGAGGGACGACATTTCTTGAAAAAACCCTAAGGCTCCGTCAGTTCGTATCAGTCTATTGACTGAGTTAGACTTTTATTTTTGATTCTTGAGAGATTCTACGAGCAATTCTTGATTGTACCGTACAACACAAATGTTTATTTATTAATATTCATTGAAAGAAATCAAGTCAAAACAGTGTTATGCATTACAATTTTAGAAGAAGTTTATTTTGTGTTTTGGCGACCATGTCGCACTCTAGTCCCGGAAGG
>JAOBRD020785266.1:0-13689 GCA_027575215.2 Hydrozoanthus sils
CATAAGTTTCTCGTTTATACATGTTTTCTTTAATATTTATTTGAGCTTGTGGAACAACCTGTTCCCAAACTGATGTGTGCGTTTATAATTGATTTAAGCGCAGGAATCTCGTTTTGAATTTTTAAATTTCTTCTTCTTTTGCCCACCACGATTGAGCAAGAAATAAATTTATTGAGTTTAGAGTGCAAAACGCGTGCTTCAGCTGGCATCACAAGGAGTTATGGGATCGAAATTTTGTCTGGTCTACGACGGAAAAACTATCGAAATTTATACCTGGGCTTACCACAGATAACCCAGTAAAAAGTATGAATAAACAAAAAATATAAATAGTACAACATGAACTTTTATGCATATTGAATAAAAGTATAATTTTTATCAGTTTATACACAAAGCACAGTCGTTGTTCTTGTATTGGAAAGGCTTTCTGAATCTAGTTTTTTTTTAAAAAACTAATGGTATTCTTGAATGTTTATTATAAAGAACTATAATTCTGTTCTCTACACACGCCCCTTTGGCAACAACAACAACAACAGACAACTTGTAACGGTGTACTTATGGCGAGGTCAGCCGCTACTCTTTATTCATTTATTCACTCTCCTGGCTAGGTGGTGCATTGCCGGACACGAAAAACCCACAAAAAAAACCCTATATAGGGAAAAAACGTGGGAAACGTGCTCTCCGGCCCCGGCCTTACGACCTTAGTCAATGCACCAATTCCCTGGAGGTTAGGGACTCACAAAACATGCAACTATGAAATTGCAATCGTTTACAGATTTATAGTAAAAAACTAACAATGTTAACATATTACGAGCAATCGTAAGCTCGATGCAAGTTGTAAGCGACGGCACACAATAACCGAATACCTGACATACAAATCAATACAGTCCACGCCCAATTTTCATGAGACTGACGCTACACAATACCGAACAGAATACCAATTCTTTTCTAATGCTACTTAAACGCAGAGAATTATCAATACAACTTTCAAAAGCTTCTTGAGATGAGGCAAATGTAAACCTGGCGTTAACCCTCTTTCAACTGCTTTTTTCGGGAATGGGAAGAGCAGGTGAAAATTAGTAAGTGCCGAAAAATTGGGGATTTAATATTGAAAACTGTGTCACTAGCGAGGATTTTAAAAACAAAACCTACCCGAAAATCTAAAAGTTTACATGGGATCGAGGCTGGAAGGGCATTACTGTCTGTCAAACGAAAACTTCCGATACATTTTCTGTGAATTTTTCAGTTTTTAAAATCCTTATCAGTACCACAGTTTTCAACATTAAACCCTCAAATTTTTGGACTTATTAGCCAACGCTCTCACTATTTCCGGAAGTTTGAATTGGCTAACACAAGGTTTTCGACTGACTCAACAAACGCGAAAATGTCTATTCCTAATACAGTGGAACCCTACTTGTAAACGGCCACCCCGTTATTACGGTCTGTTTTTTTTGGCCCTGCAAAACAGCCATACATTATCTTATAAAAAAAACCCGTTAATGTGGTACCCCGTTAATACGGCCACCTCAGAAAACCAAGACACCTAACCTCTTATCGTGAGGCAATATCTTGCGTTGAAGATGCACTTAGTTTGCTAAAGTTAAAAGGCAGCAATGACACAACAGACGCCCCTTCATGGGTGATTGCCCATGCTCAGAGTGATTGGCTGGAACGCAGAACAAACCAGTCAAAGGTCACTATACTTTTTTCAATATTAAATCATGAACATTCACTGAATGTGTGAAGTATGATAGCTCAGGACTTCTGTAACTTAGATGGATAGCAAGCTGAATCGTTTTGTTTGGTTTTTGGACCACTAAAATGCACTGCGTGGTATTTGTCATTAACCCCCTAAAGATATAAAGCTTGACCCGTTGAAACCGTTAATTGTCATCGCAAGATTTTTGCGCGGCGATAAAAAGAAAACCTTACCAAAACCGAACGGAAACGCTTGTTATGCCGGCTACTCAAAAGTTCAGTGCTCTGATAAGAAAAAACGAGCTTCTTTCTCTCGTGGGCGCTGGGTTTAACAAATTTAGGTATTTGTGGTCTAACACTAGCGCAGATGTCTTGCCCTTGGCAACTGCGTAGCACTTATACCTCCTATTCTGCTTTGAATGCATCTGAGACTTATAAAAGGAGGGAAGCCTGAGGTTCTGATCTGGTTGTTCCACTCCATTCCGTGACTTCATTCCCATTCAAGGTCACGACAGCACGTAATGGCTTCTGATTGGTCCGCAATCACTGATGTGTTTGTATATATTACTACTGTGAGCCGTGAAGTTACATCGATAAGGTGAAAGATGCAACATGTTCACGCATCTAACTTGTTTTCTTTGTATTTCTTTTCTTTTTATACAATTCTACACAAGTGTAGAACCAAGCAGCGGCTATTGGTCAGGAGATTTGACGAAATATTCATATTTTCTTGAGTCCGAACGTTTTAGGCTTCGAGAGGAAGCAAGACGTATGTTTTACTTCGGTTATGATAGCTATATGAAGTTTGCTTTTCCCAAAGACGAGTTAGACCCTATTCACTGCACAGGGAGAGGACCAGATTATGACAACCCGTAAGTGAAACTGTTCTTAATATGATGTCTCAGATTACAGAAGGTTTATGTCTTTACTGAAAATTTGTCGTAATTAAATTAATGTACGTATTTGTACTTACTATAGGGCGAGGGTTCGTGACAACGACGACAAAGCATCAGTCATATAACTAGTTTGATCATAGCACGGTTTTGAAACAGAGGTTTTTTATTTGGTGGAATACGTACGTGAGCAAAACTATAGGACGAGGCCGGGAAACCTGGTTATACAAAGCGTTTCCGCACTTCTTATTCAATTACCGTGCCATTATATTATAATTAGTCATTTCGAAAAACTTTGATTTAAGTGCGAATCAATAATTCAAAAACTGTTGTTTATAACTCATGAAAAGGTGATAAAGCATAATAACTTATGGTTCGGCAAACTATATATTCTGTTTAATGAGGGAAACAAAAGTTTGATCTGCCAAATAAACTCGATTGAAAATTGGTAACAAAATTATTATGGTACAAAGGTAGTAATATTATTTTGTTTTTATGTATAGTTAAACAGCTTCTACTGATATATTTAGTTATTTACACTCAGCAATGTTTATACATATTAAGTAGTTCAAATATTCTTAAATTTAACTGTAATAATGAAAATATCAACAATTTAATAACCTTAGTTATAAACTAGAGAAATTACAATGTTAAAAAAGAAAATGATATTGCTGTAGCCAGTGTATGTAAAAATGAAAAATTGGAAGCACACTTGAAAAGATGGTGTTTAGAATATGTTCGGATTTACATACTGCTTCCTATCTATCATGCAATCAATGTTAAGCCTGGGGGGGGGGGGAGCATATATGGGACAAATTAATTGACTTTTCAGAAGAATATTTAGTCAAAATCTCCACCGTGGGGCCCCAAAATTTGGTCAAATAAGACTTTGGGGAAGTAATGTCCCTTAATTTCAAAGTAGTTGTTGTGTATATTTTACAAGTCATTGATATAAATTGCAAAGCTTTTTTTTTTTAATTCCTTTGATGCTTTGCGTAATCTGAGGAAAATAATCAACAAATCTAGCAAAAAAAGCAAACATCCCAAACCTGGGACCCAGATTCTTAGTCAAATTCCCAAGGGTGGGGAACATGGTTTTGGTGCTAAGTAATATATACATATTCCAGAAAATATCATGTGTATGTAGTCACTGGTCTTTAGAAAGCCTGTAGACATACTCTGACGTATTCTTTGATATATCTCCCTGGTATTATTGGTGTTATGGAATGTAGTACACTTTTAAATTTATTCATCAAATAGTAATGATAGATGTTTCTGGTTAAAGCCTCAGATCACAAAAGGTTACAGTGAACCAGTCGGCATGCATGGGCTGGGGAGGGGGGGGTGTAAGGCTGCCCCTCCCCCATTCTTAGACTAAGTGCAATTTTTTATTGCAGTGAGAAAAACTTGCCACTTGTCCTCCACAAAGTCAAGGACCTCTATCAGAATCAATATCTAGAGCAGAACTCAACAATTTAGACAGGTCTTTGTGAGTTGGGGAATGAATTTGAGTACAACTCAAATGAACACACTACTACTAAGTACTAGTGTATAACTAACATGTATGATGAACTTCACAGATCAAACATTAACATAAACGATGTCCTTGGTGATTACTCTCTCAGTCTTGTGGAATCTTTAGGGACTTTAGCAGTAGGTATTTTTCTTCTTTGTCATAATTTGTAGCTTATTATACAGTAAATCTTTTCTCAGGCGAAATCGCCCATTAGGTTGGTGCTAGCGTTAACTATCTCAGGTTTCTGTATTGTTATGGTATACGTAAGTGGTTGAGTCATTGTCAACTCCCCCTGAACAGGAAGCTAGTCCATTACAGGTTAGGCCCCAGCCAAACTGGTACTCATTTAAATACAGCTGCCCAGTTGATTGAAACAAGTCGGGTAGTGTCTTGCTCAAGAACACAACACAGTGGTCTGACTGGGGCTCAAACTCGCAACCCTAGGATTATGAGTCAAACACGCTAGCCCCTCAACCAGAAGTGTGCTGATGACTATATGTGTTGCAGTGCAAAAAAATATTATTCTAGGGGTCATAGTTAATGACTAAATAAAGGAATCAGTGTTGATGATTAAAATGATTTTAAAAGTGATGATTCAACTTTACTTTGTAGCAAAGGGTTTCCAGATAAACCTCAGAGATTTTAAAGTCATGGTAATTTTATATATTAAGAAAATACTATCTTTTTCCTCAAATAAGAAAAGTCTAATTAACCGAGACCCTAATTCCCCTTTCCCTCAATCCACCAAACCCTCTAATCTTCACAATTCCTAGCTAATAGCTTTGTCTAGATTAACTTTGGAGTATCCTTCATGCAGTATATAGTATTAAATGTATATTAATATTGTACTATAGATTGCTTTTAAGAATTTCCTTTCAGTTATACAGTACTGCCTCAGTCTGAAAGAATTATACATGATAGAATAGGGAGGGAATCCCCAGGGGGGGATAACTGAACTATATTAGGGTATGACCGTCATATTTTTTTAAGGGTTGAAATAGTAAGTCTGGTATTTTTAGGGGTTGTTATTGTATTAAATGAAAACTTGTGTTAAACCAAGAGCCTGGTATCGATCTTTTAGGGTTGAAAAAATAATGCCAAGCAACTACACTGCTTGCAGTCCTTGTTTTAGCAAAATTTAACATGTGTATTGATAAGAAGTTAAAAGACAAAAACCCTCTGGCAATTTCCTATTTTGTGCACTTCTTTATTTTCTGCATATCTTGCTCAGCGCTACTCAAGGGGACTTAATGCCAACCCAATTGTAAGCTATCTAATTAAAAATATTTTTAATTTTTAATTAGTATTTTTTAGTTAAGTTGATTTTTAGATCAAGAAGTAATTTTTAGGGTGGAACATTTTTATGCCTTGTATTTTTTAGGCTATTTTTGGGTCACTTTTCCATCATGAGTTATCCAAACCCTTTTCACCCCCCTCCCCCCTTTAGCTTCCCAAGTGAACACCTAATTTTTAATTTTTAAATTGAATATATGGGGATAAAACTCAGCAACTTAATCTCTTTTATTACATCTTTGAACAGTTGATAATTAGATTTATACATTTATAAATGTTTTCTGTGCTAACATTATAACCTAATGTTATTGGTACCTAGAAAATAAATAATTAATTTACCATTATTAAAGTTTTCTCTCTCCACAGATAATGGGCAATAGTAGTGAGTTCAAGAATGCAGTTAGCCTTGTTCTAGAAACTGTTTCATTCCATAAAGACAATAATGTTCAAGTATTTGAGGCAACAATAAGGTGTGTGTATCTGATTCTTTTGTGTAGTTGAAATAATTTTATGTATTAATTACAGGGCTTCTGGAATTTCACGATTACGAGATTTCGTGAAATTGACTCAGAATCGCGTAATTCACGAAATTTGCATTTTTCTGCATAATTTCATGAAATTCATGAAAAATAAGTCGTTCGGAAAAAAGATAACACCTTTTTATGTTATATGAAAACCTGATAAGTTTTAGAAGCTCTCTGACTTCTTAAAATCACTTTAAAACCCTTCAAAACATGACAGTTTAAAGAATCCTCCACTGTGTAACATTAATGTTCTCAAATAAAACTTTTATTAAGTCAGTGTCCATATCAGCAGTTAAAATTTGATAATCCTGTGCATATAACTAATGCCAATTAAGCATTTTTTTTTCATCAGTTTTACAGTTTGAATTTCCTGCCCGCCGCCATTTTGATTTGTGACATATCATGGTTGCAGTGCCAATCTCCACTCATGATGAATGCAATAGCAATGAACAAGAGGGGATCTGGCACTGCAACCATGTTACTTCATAATTCAAAATGGTGGCGCGCGGGAAATTCAAACTGTAAAACTGATGAAAAGAAATTGCTTGGCGTTAGTTAAATGCACAAAAATATCAAACTTGTGCTGCTGAAATGGACACAGGCTTTATAAATGTTTTATTTGAGACCAATAATGTTATACAGAGGAGAGTTCCTTTAAAGCCTATGCGGGCAATCAGTAAGTAACATAATCAGCGAAAAAATGGTACGTACAGAAAAACATATTACTATAAATCATCATTAGATTGTGATTGTACGTTCAGTTAATGTACTGAATTCAATGTTTGTTGGGTAAATTGATGCCTTTCTTTATAAAAAAAACGTTTTCAGAATACTGAGAATAGGATATGGCTACAGATTAAGAGAAGCAGAAGGTGAAACAGCCCTCCTGAGTAAAACAAGTTTCATAATATGGCCAGGTACCAGTTTCAAACACCTTGAAAAGTCAAGACCAGCCTTAGCCTTTATTTTCTCCTACTACTAGGAAAAGTGTGTGGTGTAGAATGGTCCACATCACAGTCAGGTTAGTCAGGTCGGTATGCTCTCGGGCTGACAAAAGCGAGGCGCTGCGTTTAACTCTCCGAATTTATCCTAAACTTTTGTACAACCTTCCCTCGCCACACCGCCTCCGCGGGCAGGGCCATCACTCTAGCGTGAGATTTAAAAAGAACACTCATAAAGGAGAGCGATGTTTTAATCAGGATTGCGGTCTGTTCTGTTTCTCATTCAGACGGCATTGTCACGAAAGTGTTAGACAGCGAGTGGCGCATATAGAATGAGGTATGTCCTTAGGTTACCAAACAACAACCTCTGTAGATGCATTGGTGGTTAAATTCGGTCGTACCTACATGCATATTGATTCTACTCACCACTCCAGGCCCTATAATGTTGAATGTAGCATCAATGTGCATAGGGTTAGGATCCTTGAAGGAGAGGATGTGAATTTTGTACTTTTCTCCCAGATGACGCTGCAACCACTTGATACCAGAAAAGTTCGTGACCTTAAAATAATTTAACAGGTCGCTTGTTACGCTAGCATGTATTTGCCATTCTCACTTTTATTAGTCCACTAAAGACTAATAACTCTTAACTTGACAGAAGTAGAAAAATGCGGGGCAAAATTAGAAAAAAGGTTGGTGGCTTAATTTCGAAAACCGGGCGTTGGTGAAATTTATAAAAAAAAAAATCTCTGAAGGTTGAACGAACATTAATGCGATCGTATAACATAACAACACGAGCTGTTTTCAAACTTCGCAATAGTGTTTTAAACTTAATCTTCAAACCCAAGTTTTCTTGGTATGGCTCGTGTCAAAGCGGAGTGTTTGCATCATATCTTCTATATTGCTTCAAAAATATTGAAAGGGTTGTAATTTGACTCTGTTATACTATTCCCGCTTATTAAAACAATGGTCTTTCTACGGTGTTAGTGGAAGCTTTAAAAGTATCAATCCTTTCGCTAAAACCATCCCCTTCCCGTCAGGCAAAATCTTACGTGACTTGGTTGGGCAAAAATATATTTTCCAGCTCTCATAAAATCTGAAGCATCGAAGCAAGGTTCGAACTCGGTGATGATAAATTTTCTTCTCACTAAAGCATTGCGATCATTGACTGTCCGTACAGGATAGAACTGCAAGGAAAGTCCTTTTGTTAGCAATACCAACAAAAACCGTAACGATAGAAGGAAGTGATAACAATAACTGTAGCGATGATGACAATCATGATGTTAATAATGCTCATTATGAAGCCGATCATAACAATGGTGAGGTTCATGTGGTTATTTTGACGATATTGCCGACATACTAAAGAATTAGCTTACGAGGTAAATTATACAGAAAGTTTTAGTTGAATTTGTTTTGAAGATAAAAACCAACGTTAGAACTAAAGTGCTTTGGAATATTCTACTCACTAATCTTACAAAGCTCGAGGCAGTGTTGATTAAATCTATGACAATAACTTAGTTTTGAGGCTGCTGATAAAAGTAGGATCCAATTTTGTACACCTTAGGAACCTTTGTTTTGGAAAAATTTCCAAGTTTAACTTAGAAATGACTTGTACAGGCTTAAAATTTACAAGTTCAATGGTCAGTGTACATTCTTGCTGGTCCATTGAAATTTTCTTTAAAAGGAAAACCAAGCTCGTTTTGGTTTTTATTTCCTTTTAGCTGGAAAACACTGGAGAACAAACCTGAAGATGATCAACAACAAGTTTCTTTAATCGCTCAGAATTTGTCATAGAATATTTAAGAAAAGAAAACAAATTATTTTAACTAAATAGTCGCTTGCTGATACTGCAGCATTCTAGACACTCTCATCTAGAGTTCGTTTTCATTAAGTACATCTTTCTGTTGTTTAATGTCATTTTGTATGACAGCCAGTTGTCCACGAAGGAATGCATTTTCAGTTTCGAAGATTTGGTGTTTTGCTTGAAGATCCTTCAAAGATTTTGCCATGTTATCTTGCTATCGGCTCGAAAAATTCGGTGAGGCTTTCATGCCACCGATGGCTTCCTTTACTGGTTTCACTAGGCCTCCATCATCAAACTCTCTAAACTCCTTCGGTCCGAGAGTGATTAAAGAGATTTCATTGAAATAGTCATAACCATGCCATGATATCATAATAGTGGCACTTTAATACCAGCAGAACACTAGTTTTATCCCTTAGACTCTTGTGTAAAATCGCGAATCTTACGCCATTTATGATCATTACGAAGTAACTAGAGGCTACCTGATCGTAGAGTTCATCCGACATCTGAGGTTTAGGTGCTGTTGTCCACTTTGCCCCTTTATTGAAGTACTCCTTGATCAGCGGTTGATACGCGCGATATTCAAAGAACCTGGACCGCCAGGCCATCGGTGCCTCAATCGTAAATGAATTGGGGCCATCAATTGGTGTTCAGTTTTTCTGAATTTTTGACTGCTGCACCTATTTGTTTGATTCGATTTGGCGTTGACAAATATTCTTGGAACATTCAACATCAAAGTTCAACATTAGAAAAACGTTTCTGCTAATTCATGTGTTACCGATTAACAGGAAAGGGGTGTGACCGCACTTAGCTTACCCCTGTCTGTGAGGGCAAGTTTAGGTTTAATCGCTTGTTTGCTTATACTAACGTATTGGTTTTTATAGTGCATTGATTGATAAAAGTCTGCATCTAATGAATAATCAATCATCAGATGAGGGCTCGCTGTCTATCGTGGACAGATTTTACTCCATTACTGCCACTTAAGTCTGAAAAATCAATCGGTTGCGGGCGACGGACGATGATTCCTTCGTGTCGTAAAAAATTGCACAACTCTTCTACCTCAACTTCAGCCTTTTGCAAGTGTTCACGTGGAAACGACTTGCCTCCGTTCTTGCTAAAGAACGACCAGTGCTTCGCAGGCACGCAGGCCTCTACCTCAACAGAAAACTTCGGTACTGTTGCTCCTGTGGAGGAAGTAGAGAGAACATAGCTGGTTGTAACATGTTTGGTACCACGCACACAAAATTTATAGATTTTCCAGGCAAAAGGCTGACCAGGTGCAGATCTCAAATTTTACATGTTGCAAGGTTTGTGTTCTTAATCTCCTGAGAAACTTCGAAAGATACAGAAAACCATTCATCTCCCTCGAGGGCAAAACTATCTTATGTGTTTTAGCACTACTAGAGGGACAACACCCTCGAAGTCCTTTATATGATTTGAAAACGTCTGGGTTCACCCTAGTTTTAATAGGGGCGGCAATGGAAAACACTACCAAACTTCCTAACCACTAGTTTGACTGTCAAAGGTTTGTCCGTTCTACTTGTATACTCTATATCAACTCTAAGAACTAAAATGAAAACACAAGAAACAACTTTAAAAGCAACGGCGACATCATTTTTTGGTTTTCCGTTTTCTACTACCTATGGCTGACTGGTTTTAGTGATCTCCAAGTTACAATTATTTGTGGGAAAAAAACTAGATGCTTCTTTCCTCAAGCCATTAAGATGGGGAAAACTATTTTTCATGGCGTTGCTGTAATTCCGTGGATCTTCCAACACCAGCCCGTGCAGATTATTTAGCTCAGTGAGTATTATTGTTTAAGGTTGATTACTGTTACAATACGAAAAGGTTTCACCTATTACGTTACCGACAATCACTTCCTCCAATGGATCCCACTCGTTGTGTGAACATACGGAACATTCTTCTGGAGCCTGGTTGGCGAATGGATCCACACGAGCATGCGCACTAGCCCTTGCATCTTTGCCCTCAACAGTTGCTCTTGGCGCAGACATTGATAAAAAGCGCCAAAACTAAAAAAGACATCAGTTACATATGAGTAAATTCGGGTTTGGAATCTACGGTGGTACACAAGCGTCACGGCAAAAAAATGTCAACAACGCGGCAAAAGTTTGAAAACACAGCTCCACAAATCTTACGAGAAAAGTTTGTTGACATCACGGAAAAAGTTAAAGAAATTGAGGAAAAAATGTGACAACGGGGGCGGAGTAGACTGGGCTAGTTATTTGTCTGTTTTTTTTAGGATACTGTTTTGTTTGACTCCCTTTTTTGCGCTGGGGGATTAGCTAAAGTACGGCAAGGCGAGAGTTGGTAACACTTTATAATTCACGCAGACAATAAGCCTTTGCTTTATTTCTTTTTTCGAAGCCCCTTTTTTTATGTGTTTTTTACATAAAATTAGGCTGATGCATGCAACACTTGAAACAATAGACAGCAAATTGTTCTCTGAACAACTGCGATTAGCTTCAATAGAATTAGTACTATTGTCAAAAGGCACGTGGCCAAACACTGTGTTCGGTGCTTTGGGTAACTTGTTTGTTGTTTTACTCGAAACCATAGTTTTGCGGTGTTTTCTTATGATTTTAAAGAAAACATCTTTGACCTAATACCTAGTTGGATTTGCGTTTAACATCACTATTCTTACAGAGGGAAAAACGCTTTTCAAAAAGCGGTTCGCTATTAACAATCAAACTATTTTTGTTTGTTTACATCAAAACATCAACATATTGGGAGCTATTAACAAGTTTTCGATAGAGTGTAATTGCTCCATTTACTCATACTTAGCAATCCCTGTTGTTACTTTACAAGTTTTCAATAGAGTGTAAATGCTTCATTTACTCATACTTAGCAATCCCTGTTGTTACTTTACAAGTTTTCAATAGAGTGTAATCGCTCCATTTACTCATACATAGCAATCCCTGTTGCTACTTTACAAGTTTTCAATAGAGTGTGATTGCTCCATTTACTCATACTTAGCAATCCCTGTTGTTACCTTAGTTTCTCAATTTGTTTTACGGAAAGTCTCGTCTTAAGTTTGAAGAAATAGATCCTATGTTACTGAGAAGTATTTATCTAAAATCTGTTACTTATCAGAAGCAAAAGAAGGCATTTAGTGAATCGTAATACTGTATTATTACGCCTTTTGAAAATCGCAATTAGTTTACAATGTCTAAATAAATTTAAAACTCAATTTATTTTGCGTGCCGTGAACAATAGAAACAATCTCGTTTTATACTTGCACCAAGATATCCACTCTTTAGGTTTGGCTGATCCGAAACAAACAAATTTTTGTTTTTTGTCGCGAGACTTAAAGCGCATCTGAAGAATCGTTCTGAATGAGTAAGTTTAAATTGATTCGTCGGTTGGTATCTATTCATCGCTTTTGTTCTTTTGAACGTGCGGAACAATATTCAATTCAACAAGTCAGGAATTGAGATTCAATGTTAATAAATATTTTTCCATTTTCTCTAACTCAAGCGTCAGAAACAACAATTTGACTGCTACTTTGTATTTTTAATGTAGTAATCTCTAAATCAATATTGCTTGTATCCTTTAAAATTGATAAAAATTAGAATTAGAATTAAAAATTAGAAGCGTTTTCAGTTCAGCACTCTGCAACAAAACTGGCCGAAAGCGTTTCTTTAAAAAACTTCGAAGAATGTGAACCGTTTCTGTTTAATATTTTTTTGTCAAATCTTTTTCTGCAAAGATTGTTCATTGAAACGGTGGCGTTTTGAGAATCCGTTTCTTCGGTAATGAAGAAAATTGAAGTTACAGGAAAAAAATATAAAGTGAAGTGAAAAACAGTTTAAATTTGACGAGGGAACATTTTGTTTCCAGTAAATAAAAGTTAACCAATTCATCAAATTTCAAAACCATTTAATACCTAGCTTTGTAAGAGGTAGTTAATGTAACTTGGAAGTATAGCTGCTAAATCTTTGAGTTGAATCAAAGTCCAAAACCTACCGCTTTGACGGATTTAGGAGCTCTGCAACCTGCCTTGATAACACGAACATTCAACATGCCAGTATTCAGTCTTTGCCAGTCTTAGCTGTAATAAACAACGAATATTTTTAACAAACTTGCCAATTTACCTTAAAAGTCAACAAACAAATCAGGCTGCTGAACACACCAGATGGACAGACGGTGGCAGAATGATCCCATCCCATAAGTCTTCGCGCTTTCAAGTTCTTCCACGTGAAAGATTCCATATTTGGTGAGTACTTTGCACTATTTCTCATTATCTCATTGGTTCACAAACAATATGTTATATGGAAAACAGATTCGTAATGGTTTTACAAATGTTTGTTTAAAAATAAGAAAACATACCCGAAAGTGAGCAAACTTTCAACTGAATGCAAAGAGGAACGGTACTCAGTCGGCAACAACTTGTTGATTTATCACTCAATACTGAAACCATTTTAACTGGAAGGAGTCGGAAAGGCGTTTATTCATTCTCGAGGGAGAGGAGTGAGGTGGCGCTTCTTCATGCTTGAATTAGATTTGTGAGGTGGCGTTTATTCATGCTCGAGGGAGAGGAGTGCGTTGGGCGAGGCTGCGCTTATTCATGCTCGAGGGAGAGGAGTGAGGTGGCGCATATTCATGCCTGAGGGAGATGGGCGAGGTGGCGCTTATTCATGCTTGAGGGAGGGGAGTGAGGTGGCGCTTATTCATGCTTGAGTGAGATTTGTGAGGTGGCGCTTATTCATGCCCGAGGGAGGGGAGTGAGGTGGCGCTTATTCATGCCCGAGGAAGAGGAGTGAGGTGGCGCTTATTCATCCTTGAGGGAGAGGAATGAGGTGGCACTTATTCATGCTTGAGTTAGATTTGTGAGGTGGCGCTTGTTCATGCCCGAGGGAGAACAGTGAGGTGGCGCTTATTCATGCTTGAGGGAGAGAAGATAGGTGGCGCTTATTCAAGCTTGAGTGAGATTGGTGAGGTGGCGCTTATTCATGCCCGAGGGAGGGGAGTGAGGTGGCGCTTATTCATGCCCGAGGAAGAGGAGTGAGGT
>JAOBRD020785480.1:0-13682 GCA_027575215.2 Hydrozoanthus sils
CACCACCACCACCACCACTACTACTACTACTACTACTACTACTACTACTACTACTACTACTACTACTACTACTACTAACCCGATCTTCCCAAATCAAGTGCGATTCGTGAAGTAATGTCAAAACTAGAGAATACTGAAATATTCTGAATACTGGAAAAGCAAAGTTAGTTCTTCAACTAGATTAGAGTTCTTTACCAGAATACGAAAATGATCCATTTCTAAATAAAGTAAAAAACTTTGACGTGATTCAAAGGTTCTATCATTTTTTTGGGAGAGTTTAACTCTCGTACTGGAAAGTACAATGATTATACGTCTATCAGTGGAGATCTTTTAGTGTCAACATGTCTTACATTTTCTTTTTGAATGCAATTTATATAATGACCTTCGTCAAATATTTTTCAAAAAGCTTAAAGAAGTAACAGGCGTTGATTCAAAAGACCGTTTAAACACGATATTTGCTTTATTTACATCAGTTGAGCCAACTTTAACAACCCAACTTGCAAATTACATTCACAAGTGCTTTTCAAAACGAAAACAATTTCAAATGGAAATATGATCATTACCATTATTACACAAGTAACTATTAGAAATCGTTAGTAAAGAAAAACGTTATTCAATTATTGTAATTGTTACTGTTACTGTTAGTGCTGTTAGTGTTTCTGAACATACATGAATTGTACAAATAGGTTTTGTTACAATATCGATGTATTGTATGAAGCAATGCTTTGGCAATATGTAAAAGTTTTTGTATCATGCCAATAATTGCATGGGCTTAGTAAAGTAAAGGATTAATTGCACGAGTGTTTTCTATTTTTTCCAAAATTGCCGAGACGCTTTGCGATGAGGGAAATTTGGAAGAAATTGAAAACACAAGTTATATAAAGCCTCAATTTTACGAGGAACCAGGCGATTACATGTTTATGACATCAAGGGCAAAATTCTTTATTCTCCGCGGTATCCAACGAGAAAGCGTTGCATAACTTAACTCATTTATCCCAAGTTTCTTCAAAAAATGCTGGAGATGTAATAAAAAATTTTTAGTCACTGAAAACAGTCGGAATACTTTGGAAGAAGTTTGAAATAGTTTCTAAGGCATTTTTATGATTTTTCAAAAAGTTCGGAAAATCTTCGGAGGTATTCGGAAGCGTTCGGAATTTTTCGAAAATCTTCGGAAAATGTTTTTAAGGCATTTGTGAGACTTTTTAAAAATTTCGGAAAATCTTCGGAAAATTGCGGAAGTATGCCAGCGACCAATCAGCGCTAAGTAATTTTGCCCTGAATTAAGAAAAAATGCCGCCGCTGTTTCATTTTGCCCTCTATGTTATAACATATTTTAGGTTATTCTCATAAAGAACAAGAAAATGGAGTGACTCTTGATTTGTCTATTAAAATCTGTTTTTTGTACTGCAATTAAAAGTACTTCGATTGTTTTTGTCTTTGTGATATGCCTGCTGCTGGCATTAGCACGTTCCAACTTAAGATATGTTTGCCTTTGTTTAGGTTAAGGTGTCTTGCTGGCTCAGTTTCATTAAATGGGCTATCATGTTCGTCCGTACGTGTTTTCAGATTCCTCTCAGTCTCTTCGATGTAATTGACTCCACAGGAACAGAATCAAATCTGGCGGATGGCTATTCTAGGCTGTTTCAGAACAGTCATGCATCAGCAAGACATAGTTGGACTTATAATTACGAATACTGTTTTTGCTCCTTAAGGTTTATACATTAAAGCTTTTCAAAACCCCTTCATTTATCACGAACAATTACTTTTCCTCAGAGCTTATCAAGTAATTGTGTTGGGAGTCGCCGAGGGCAATATAAGTCTGCTCCATCGGAACAGTTTCTTTTGCAAATCAAATAAAAAACCACCCTAATTTCCTGTTCCCTGTTGGAAAAACCCAAAACTACCATCAGTCTTAACTCGTTGATGGAGCTAGACCAAGCTTTAAAGCTAAGGTGAGCAGTCAGATGATATTATTTGAGATAAAAAGCATATTCGTTTTAATAGCACTTCCTACAAGAACACAACCAAAAACTAAAAGTTTCTTGGGGTACTGTACATATAACTGTGCTGCTTCTTGCTTCCCTCGTTTATTGTTTCTGCTTTCAAAAGAAGAAGGCTATTTACCTTATTGTTTTGGTATTCCTCAAAGTTTATTCCATTCACGGAATACTTGAGAGAGTAACTTTGAACCCATCCTTTCTTGTCGCCGTTGTTGCTTCCCTGAGTGGCTATTTTGGCTACCATAACAACTGCTCCGAGATCAACTTGCACCCATTCTCCAACAACATTATGTCCTGAATACCACGAACCAACATTACCATCCCCCTGAAAAGTGTAAAGTCTGCCATACTTTGGAGCGTGTTTTAAATCCCCCTTGGTAGATGCAGTTAGAGCAAAGTCTGGTATCTTGCCAGTTGTCATTCCCAGAGGCTGCATGCAACCTAAAAGCCAAAAGACATCGAGACTTTTAGCAATTAGTTATTAAAAAGAGCAATAATAACGACAAAGAATTTACCTTTACACATAGAGACATCTCCTCTAAAATCATCGAAGTTTATGTGATTCCAGTCTTCACTTGCGAGGTCTATCAAATGCAAGCGAGCTTTTTTCCCAATATAGGGCTGCAGGTTCCAAGTTCTTCTTGTCATCGTCTCAATACATTTGCCAGTGGCCGACAGGACAACGTTACCATCCACTAATAACTGTAAAGCCTCCTTTTTTCTGTCGCATCCACCACCAATTAGGAATGACACATTAGCTCCTGCAAATGAACGGGACACGTTTGTGCGACTTTAGTTACGAAAATATTTGGATGATTAAACATTTTTGGATGAAAAAAAGTCCGAAAAATTTATCTTGCGATCTTTAGAATATCCAAAGTGTTTTGAAATAGACTTAATCTTAATTGATGACTTAATATCCCAAGTTTGGACGCCTGGTGTCATTCCTTCAGGTGTTTCCCTCTTTTCATAAAAAAATTACTTATTCATGAGCATGTTGCGAGCGTTTGGTCAAACTTAGAGTAAGAGTGAGAAGGCAAAATTGTTACAGTGCGTTAGTGACAATAAAAGTAGTGGCCTGTGGTTTGTAAACCAGTTGAGTTTTATTGATCAATTTTAAAAAGTTTTAAATTGTATTTAAGTGTCGTCGTTTGTCCGAAATTTATGGGTAAAAATGTCCTAACATTTTCGCAATTAGAGTATTCATTTGTTAAATGTCGCTACTTTGTATCGTATCAGTTTTATTCAGCACAAATGGCTTTGAGGAAATGTGAAGACAAAGTTTGTCTTATCCAGAAAATATAATTCATAAGTGTGGATGTACAATAACTTTTTCGAGAAATTGCAGTCTTAACAAAGCTGCAGAAAATGTGGCTAATATGCACGTTTGCTTTTAAAGCAATTGCAAAGTCTTGTCCAGCAGCAGAAAAACTTAATATCGATAACTTTTTAAACTAAACTAATTGGATTTTTTAATAGCTCAGAGCATCTTGTACAGTTTACTAGTCTACTGCTTGATAAGTATTACAAATGTTTTTGGACCTGTAACTTGGAATTCCGGAGAAATCAAAGACCCCTTTACAACATCTCCTACGAATGAACCGGCCTTTGTGTTCCTGTCAGTGCGAGTTTCATATGTGCAAATCCAGTAATCTCCTTGATGGCCAGATTCCTGTTCTGTTTGCCGTGCTTTTACATTATCTCCGTACGTTGGCTGGTTATTAAACGCAATTCCAGTTCGTCCCCAGTCTCTCAAAGATGCAGCACCGTCTTCAAAGTCAAAGACCACATTGCTGCAATCTGAAAACCAATTAGACATCACTATTAGATTTTCAAGGCACGATTTGTGTTACAGTTTTACGTATTTTAACAAAGAAACGTAAATACCTATTAATGTCATGAATATATCCACAATTCTAATTTACAAGAGGCACCGCTTCTATTTTTTCTGAAAATTTCAATTTACACCGTTTTCTATTTTTTCCAAAATTTTTAGCGCATTTTAGCTTTTTTCTGATATTTGACAACTCCCGTTGCTACTATTCCCTTTATACCAAGAATTCAGAAAAGAAGGTGTATAAAAATCAAATGTGATTTATTCCAGGTCCAGCAGAAGGATTGAATACTAATAAATGAAACATCCCATCAGGAACTGAACGCACCCACTTGATCACCATATACAAAGCTCCATACGCAGATGTCCACCCAGTAACAACCAGTTTTCCTGGTAGAATTCGCCGTATTCCTAGAGTCTGCAATATTCTGCACTGACCACCTCTTAATATCTGGTGACTTTAACATTCGTAATTGCGTACCTAACGATCCTGACGCTATCACATTTTGCAAACTACTAGAAAGCATGGGACTCGTGCGACATGTCAATGTTCCCACTCATGTAAGCAAGCACACCCTAGATCCTGTAATAAAAAGGTAGTCCGACAAGATCTGTATTACCTCCCCATGGATGGACTACCCGTTGAATTTTAAAACTTTTTTACACCGCTCTGCCCTGTCTTAAACACTTTTCCTTGTGAAAGCTTTTATTGGCAATGTTTATACATAGTATCTGAACATACAGTATATAACTAATAACTATAATGTTTTCTCGGAAACTATGACAACTTTAAAATGCTCCTGCACGTTCAAACAATTTTTATCCAATAAAGATATAAACAACTTTTCAATCCTTTTGGGTTCGTTAATACCGAAGGTATACAAGTCAGAGCTGAGGGAAGCTAACATTAACGTTTGGAAAGCGTTTTGTAGTTGATGTTCAAAGGAAGAATATTTCGATTCATTGAAGGATCAAGTGCAGCCTCCTAATGATGATATTAGGTTTGCATCTTTTTATATAAGCTTATACTCGTTGCGTAATTGTATTTTCAACCACCCGTTGAATTTTGAACAATATTAGTGTTATTCAATCAATTCTTCCCTAAACAACGCACACTGGTTTACGCAACAGCTGTTTTAGTTTTGTTATACTTGCTTTTTTACACTTTTCGTTCAACTTAAAAGAACCCTACCTTCGACTACTTCAAGTTGTATTATTCCTTGAGTTGAACCGTAAATGTTACAGAAGCGACACTTGTAGTACCCAATGTCGTAGATTGAAGCATTTCTGATTGTGAGGTTAGTAATAAGATTACTGGTGCCAGGTACCAGGGCGGTAGAGATCAAGATCCTCCCACTCCGTAAGTCAACATTGTCGTAAATCCAGGTAACATTTGGTAATGGAGAAGCAAAGCTTTCACACGACAACACGACATCGGTTCCCTTTTGGCCGTTGATGATAAATGGAAACTGGAGCTCTTTTGGTTAAATGGAAAAAAAACAAATATTTTCATGAATCGATTCTAGTTGTTGGGAAAAAAAATCAAAGCCAGTTGGGTAAAGGTCTGATAGTTAATATTTTTTAAATTAGAAACAATCATGTTCAATTCAAGAAACTATGAAATTTTCAAACAACAAATACAGTTTGAATTTCTGTTACACATGCTAGGTAAAAGAGCAGCCACTTTTATTGATTTACGATGGGCAGCCAATAAAGCATAAGTATGGGTCTACCTGACGCTTGATTGATATGAAGAATTCATATGAAATTATTACAGTTGATGTTACTTCTTCATTTTCTTCTTTTATGCTTTATAAAACTCCAAAATTTAATACATATTTTGCTATACCAAAAATTACTTCTTCTTCTTATAAATATTATTTTAAATTTGATCAGTTGATCAAATTCTTGGTTTTCTGTTTTCGAAGTATACGAGATTCCGAGTTAATGTCAAGCTGGCCTTTTTCCTGAACATGTAACAATGTATTTTCTAGAATGAACCTTTACTTTTTTTTCACTTTTTGATAGAGCTAACTATAAATGTCTGAAATTTTCGAAAAAAATAGAAAAATTTCGTTTTTCTTCAAGTTGAAAAGCTACATATTACCGGCGCGAGTGTACGATCTTAGCTCGACATCTTTTTGTTCTGTTTAATCTTGTATAGAAGTCGCAAAAAAAAAAATAAAAGACGGACTTGAGATAATCTTATTATTGATCAGCTTGTCAATTATATTTATGGCGTTACAGGATAGGTTACAAGGTAGTATTCATATACATATATTCTTGGTTTTGCTACGGGTTAATCAACCAGTAACTTAAATTGTACTGAATGTAATTTACACACCTGCCTCACAAACAGTCCTTATACCTGGCTCATTGCATCGTAAATCGTTCCAAACTCCTGCGCTTCCATAAAACTCACCACAGTTTTCAATTTTGTTATTATTGTTGGGCTCGTTAAAACCCCAGTTGGTGTAACTAGGCCTGCTTCCGTCTGACCAGTAAAAACGGTTGTCACCTTTTCTTGATAAACCGATCCAAAAACGAAACGGCTTGTGACTTTGAAGGTCAAACAGAAAGTCATTTTCTTGTTCTGTTTCGATCTTGACCAAATAAGCTCCCATATTCCGACAAACTTTCTGTGCATCCTTCCATGATCCGTGATGGTTACAAACTTTGTAGAACGATTTGCCAAGCCGTTCCCAATTCTCCCTGCATAACTCTACAAAAATAATTTATTTTGGGGGTACAAGTTTTTACTACAAGGAATATTATAAAGCCCTAGCTATCTTTAGTAGTGAGTATCTCATTAATATATACTGTTGTCATTGTTAAGCATGCTTGCTGCCAACTGATTAACAGAACAAATTGCAGCAATAGTAATAGCTTGTGAATAGATAGATTGACGGATAAACAGACCGGGGAAACGAAGCCATAATACAGCTTCTGCTTCCCATGTACCACATTATACAGCACACATGTTATATCCAAACTTTAGCTTTAGCTAACTGTAATTATATAATGATATCACAATAATGATTTATAACAATAGCGATATGTATAACAACCAGCATATGGAACCAATTACCTAGAGATATTCAGAAGGTGTCCCAGTTTTACCGTCTTCTTATCTTCTACTATCATCAACAATTTTGGAGTAATAGCAAAAAAAAAGCTTAACAAACAGCCAACTTCCTCAGTTTGTGCCACTTGATATACTACTTAGCAACCTCTATAGTTCAATTTCCTGTCTGAAATGTGCCCCAGTTCTTTTGAAGTTCTTTTTGATGGAGCTAACTATCAATTTCTGAAGTGTTAGGAAAAGTAGGAGAAAATCGTTTCCTATCAGGTTACGAGTGTATGATATTAGCTCATCATTTTTTCTGTTAAATTTTGTATACAATTTGCAAAAAAAAAAAAAAAAACAGAAACGAAAATGAGTGGATTTTATTACAGGTCAGCTTGTCAATTATAGCATTATAGGATGCTTTACAATGTTAGCCTGCGAGCTGGTGTAACAGCGGATTTGGTCCCCCCGGACCAAATCAACTAGCGGATATTTGATCCTCCCTCCGGGGTTTTGTTCGCTCCCCCCAAAAAAAAACAAACAAAAAACTTTTCACAATTGAGTTCTAGGTGGATCTTTAAATTCCAACGGCGTTGAAATGTGTTTACGTTTGACGAAGGAGAACGCATACTAATCGTGCCGTTGCTCGCGAGCTCAGGCTTGATTCTATCAGAGCATTTTACATAGGTACGGCCGGCCGGAAAACGCTTCGACTTCATGCGGCTTGGTGACTATTATCAATCAACAACACGTTTCTTGACGTCGGTGTGAAAAGAAAAGGTTTTATTTCTTAAATGGTGCAGGTCAGTAAATGAACGAGATAACAAATATGACCTGACCAGCATGTCGAACGCACTCAAATGAAATGGCTGCTCTTTTACCTAGCTTGATAACTTAATCTCTGATTACTTCTAGTTGTATTTTCATTAATGAGCTTTATAGCCGTAAAATTCGTGCCGTTACTCGTGCCGTAAGCATGAATCTAAATATCTCTGTACGCGGCAGAGTGTAACAAATTTCTTTGTGTTTATCAAGTTTTGATTAGGCCTGGGACAAACGTCGATTTTTTCATGTGTTTAGGGGACGGATGAGTCGGCTCGCAGGCTATTACAATGAAATATTCGGTGACATATATTCTTTAAATGGTTTGCTGCAAGCTACACGTACCTTTCTCGCAAACAGTCTTTATACCACTAGTGTCGCACGGCGCATCGTTCCACTTTCCGTTGAACCCCAAAAAATAACTACAACTTTCTTTTTTTCCTAAGTTGTCAGGTTCATCAAGGTTCCAGTTGGTATAACCGGGCCTGCTGCCGTTCAACCAATAAAAAAGGTTGTCAGGCTTTCTTCGTAAACCGATCCAAAAGTAAGGCTTATCATTCTGAAGGTTAAAAAGGAAGGTATTTTCTTTCTCTGTTTCAATCTTGACTAAGTCAGCTCCCATATTCCGGCAAACTTTCCGTGCATCCCTCCATGATCCTTGATGGTTACAAACTGTGTACAACGAGTTGCCAAGGGGTTCCCAATTCTTTCCACATAACTCTACAAAAAAAATGTGTAATTTATTGTTGGAGTACAATTATTTTTACTAGAATAAACTGATTCAGCCCTAGCTATTAAAGTAGTGAGTATCTGATTCATATATTGTTAAGAATTTTTATCAGGGTCTGCTGCAAAAAGATCAACGGAACAACATCAGCAATGGATACAGCTTGTCAATAGATAGATTGACGGACAAACAGACTGGAGAAACGAAGCCGTCACACATGTATAACTATAAAACACCTGATATACTGACCAACTTTAATTAGCTGTAATAACAATAACAATAATGATTTATAACAATAGCAACTTCTATATTCAATTTACTGTCTGAAAACGCTAACTACCAACTTCTGAGATCAGTAGAAGAAAATCGTTTTCTATCAAGTTAAAAAGCTAAATAGCACTGGTTCAAGTGTACGATCTTAGTTCATCTTTTTTGTCGTTCAATCTTGCACCAAGTCGCAAAAAAAAAACACAAACGAACCTGAGATGATTAATGTAGAAATTTTGCAGCTTGGTGTTATATAGAATGAAGGAAATCGCTTCTCAAACTTGAGTGATCATCTACATTAGTCATTTGATAATATCATATAGCATTGGTTATTGGGCATATCAAGCTAGCAAATGAAAGACGCGTGTCCAGCGGGGAATAGAAAAGAACTTATCCTGTGACTCGGCTCCCCATGTGAGTCTCTGTAACTCAGTGGGTAGAGCGTCAAACCAATAATCAGAGGGTTGCGGGTTCGATTTCCGTCAGGGACTCAGAATTTCTTCTGATCACTCAAACTTGAGAAGCGATTTCCTCATTTCCTTCGAACCTGAGATGATTTTTTTACTGATCAGCTTGTAAATTATAGGATTATCGCGTTACATGATACTTTTCAAGGTAGTATTCAATGATGACATCTATAGTAATTGCTTGACTGCATGGTTGGCTACGAGCTACACAACCAGTAAATTCAATTGTACTAAATGTAATTTACACACCTGCCTCACAAATAGTCTCTATACCTGACTTGTTACATGGCAAATCGTTCCACAATCCTATGGATCCAAAAAATTCACCACAGTTTTCATTTTCTCCTTTGTTGTTAGGTTCGGAAAAGGCCCAGTTGGTGTAGTTAGGCTTGCTTCCATCTGACCAATAAAAACGATTATCAGGCCCTCTCGATAAACCGATCCAAAAACGAAACTTTGGAGTTTTCTGTTTAAGAAAGTTGTTTTCTTGCTCTGTTTCGATCTTGACCAAGTCAGCTCCCATATCCCGACAAACTTTCTGTGCATCGCTCCATGATCCCTGATGGATACAATCTTTGTAGAACGAGTTACCAAGCTGTTCCCAATTCTTCTGAAATAACTCTACAAAAATGAACTTTCAAAATGTGATTTTCAAACACTTTATCAATGTGTAATTTTCAGTTTTAGAGAAAAGTTTTTAATAGAAGCAAAACTGCAAAGCCCCAGCTATCTCTCATTCAAATACTGTTGACATTGTTTAGTATGCTTTCTCCAATATGATTGACAGAACAAATCCCATCAATAGTAACAGCTTGTGAATAGATAGATTAACGGACAAACAGACTGGGGATACGAAGCCGTGATACAGTTTCTACTTCCCGTATATGACTATAGTACACATGTTATATAGTAACTTCATTTAGCTAACTGACTGTAATTATATAGCGATAGCAATAACGGTTTATAAACAGTAGCAATATGGTATAACATGCAGCCAGCATCTGAGACTACCAGCTACCGAGAAGTATGAAACAGTCCCTAGTTTTATCGTCCTCTCTTCCTTGCAGACCATCAACAATTTTAGAGTAAGAGTAAATAAGTCAAATACTAACAAACAGCTAACCTCTTTTTGTGACCACTTGATATACTGCAGAGA
Organism: Hydrozoanthus sils; assembly: GCA_027575215.2. Taxonomy (NCBI): domain Eukaryota; kingdom Metazoa; phylum Cnidaria; class Anthozoa; order Zoantharia; family Hydrozoanthidae; genus Hydrozoanthus; species Hydrozoanthus sils. Next base: position 10,341 of record JAOBRD020785480.1, read on the forward strand.
AACCTTTATAGTTTGATCTACTGTCTGAGTGGAAGCGTACAAACATCGATGATCCTCCCGATATATTTTGTAGCATTATTTTGTGACCGCAATAGTGTCTGATTAAGGGACTTCTTGGCGAATCACCATCACGAACTTCCACGTAATCAGATTTACATCGGGAACCGCCCTCAAGCTCGAAGTCGCGAAAATGAAGTACAACAAAGCTGTTACCAAGTGATGTGGTAATTCGCCATTTACAGTCGGAGTTTGAAGGATACCGCGATGGGTAGTTAGGGCTTGATATAACAACCGTAGTTTTTGTCAGTACTGTGGTAACTTGGCAAGCTGTATGCGATAAAGCAATTAAGTGTCAAAGTTTAAGGATAATCCTATGAGTAGTCTAAACTTAATGTTTCTCCTGGTTATTATCCATGTATTGTTATCACTTTATATGAAAAGGCAAGTAATCCTTACAGTTGGTAGAACAGTCCCATGGCAGTATGGACTAAAAGAGCTGTAAAGTTTACTTAATTACACAGTAAAATAGAAAATGTGAAGAACATTTATCTATGATGATAACCTATCGCAAATAATTCATACAGTGTAATTTTGCACAATAATTTTTACTTTTCTTTTCAAAATCAAGCGAGTATCAACAATCAACTTTAAAAAAATGACTTAAATCAAACCAAATCTAATTTCGTCTATGAGAACGACGAACAGTATCAATACTTACGGTTTAAAGACCGACGACATAAGACAAATACTGCAGCTGGTGTCAACTGCAGCACGAATAATAACTTAAACATCTTCCGTACGGTCATCTCTCCAAGGAAGCCTGTATCACTAAGCCGGAACAAATAATTGACTTAGTTACTATCTGTTTATCACATGCATGTTCAACTCAAACATATCTTGATAATCACTGTGTATACCAGGCCAGGCAAATAAAAAGGTGACCGACCTGAGAGAAGTTCCGAGTTCAACCTGTACCCACTCAAATGATTTCAAAACAAGTCCTTATGAGTGTGTTGCGCAGCTCTGACTTGTCTTGTGCAAAATTAAAAAAGCTTTAAATTTGAGGGTTAATGTATTCATGATCAACAAACAGTATCAAGCGATAACTATAACTAGCCTCAAATGATATTACTGACTGTTCGGAGAGAACCAAGAATCTAACAACGCATATTATCAAACTGAAACGGTTTTAGATTGTTTTTTTTAAGCATTCGCCCTTTTTTGTTTATCAACCCAATGCCAACAGATGATTTGATGCATTTCACAAACCCAATTAAGGCTTAACCCGCAATCTAAAAAGAAACATGCAAAAGTGACCTGTTTTTACTGGCGACTAAGAAGTTAGAGAGTGCCAGACTCATCAGCTCTCTACTGATACTTAAAGGTTAGGGGTGCACCATATAAGAACAGAGCGTGCATGACGAGCGGTTGGTCCAAATCTACTCTTGTAGAAATAATCCTATAAACTGCCAATAAACTGCAGTAATGCGAAATGATAAAAAAGAAATTAGGAAAGAAAATATTTCTTTTGTATGTAAACTAAACTATACTAAATGTAAACCCCTTTTCTCCTCTTATACAAATCTTATTTATATCATAGACGTAGTATCGATTATGATGATTAATTAAATTTCTTTAGTTGAACTTCTTTTCTTTTTAACTTCAGTGTGATTAGGTAAGTCAAGTTAAGAAGTACTAACGACAACATGGAAGCAATAACGTTGCCCCAACAACGTGGAAGCGATAACATGGAAACAGTAGAAGTGGGGTACACGTTGTAAAACAATAGAGCTACAGTCAAAATCTTTGTTGAGATTTTAAACTTAGCCCCCCTGGACAACAAGTGAAAACGTAGAAGCGACAACGTGGAAGCGACAACTAGGGAGCGACAACGTTGAAGCGACAATTTGGAAATAGCAGGAGGGAGGACACACATTAGGCCTTTTAACACTAGAATTAGAGACCTATCAAACCCAGCGATTAAGCTTGATTGATGAAGATTTATGAGCTTGTATAAGAAATATTCTTGTACTTAGAATACTCATGCAGTACTTTGTAAAAAAAAATACTTGGAACAAATTGAAACAAAAACTTACCCGCCACTAATTATGAACTGAAAGAAAGGGAGCTGTAAAGACAATAATACGTAATACACGGCTGCCTCGAAAAGTTTTCACTCAGCTTAAAGTCCGATTCACTCTCAACTCAAGTCTTTCTGTGTAGCGAGCAACTAATGCGTTGAATAAGGCCGAATACTAAACTGAATAGTTATGCAACGCGTACTTTATTAGGAAACCATGCTCTAAAAACAGGTGGATTCCATATTGCCATTACTGTAGTGTGTTATCCTTATGATAGTAGAAAACAAAGAACTAGGTAAATTCTCCTTTGTTAATTTTGCTACCCAACCAGTGTATGATGTTATAGACAACAGTTTTAACAGTTTAGTGTAGAGAGTAACCAAGAAAAAATGGATTTCACATCCAAGATGGTGTTCATCTAACGTCTTCCGGCAGCAGGTTGTCAAGCTTGTTATGAATACGTGTATGGCCATTTTTTACTCGTTCATCATCCTGTTTACAGATATTACTACCCCAAGGTCATCTACGTACTATTTAGCCTTCCTGTTTATCCTGAGGTGCAGACGCTTGGTGCCAGTTAATAATAATAATAGCCTTCATTGGTAAAAAATATATTGAGCAAGACAGGATCAAAAAAAAACGGCACGCATGCGCACTACAAAAAAAAAGTCGCACAAGGAAAATGTGATGGCCGGGAATAAGGCTTGCAAGCGAGCGTCTTTCAAGACTTTTTGTTTCTTTATTTGACAGGCGATTTTCTTTATTTTCCGAACTTAGAGACTTATTACCTTCCTGAATCGATACCACTGCTTGGATTCTGTCCATGGTTTAAAGGTATTGCGTGCATGTCTCTTGTTTATACTCAACTACGTCGTTTCGAGTGTTTCTGTTAAGTGAACGAATTTGGCAAACTGTAAAAGATGAGCACATACGCAAATAGTTAAGTTCGATATTTTGTCAAAAAGTTCTATATGTTATAATAAAGAAAATAAGATAAAGTATTTTTTTATGGTTTATATGAAGTTTTTTAAGACGACTTCAAAGTGAATTATAAAATAATTTCTGACGTCACAAAACTTTCAAACGAAGCTTTGAATTTTGTTTTTATGTACAAAAACAAAATTTAAGACGTGACAAATTGCTGAATGTTGAAAATCTTCTCAGTTTTGTTGTAGCAGGATTACAACGACCAGAGCTGCTTTAGAAGAAACACCAAAGAAGAGAAAGTAAAACTTGTTTTGCGAATCTGAAAACGACTCGA